>JAUTXX010006449.1:0-10058 GCA_032273605.1 Panulirus laevicauda
GTGTGTGTGTGTGTGTGTGTGTGTTCTGGGAAAACCTTATCCCCAAATAGCCAACACCACACACCCCACACTAATGTTCCTCCTCACTTGGGTTCCCAGTGACGGAGAAGCGTCGCACAAATCACCTCAAATATTCTGGCTCACATTAATGAATCCCCTGCGTGTACGTAAGCAGTACGATGGCCCGATTATTTTTTCTTGTTATTGTTTTTGGCGTACGGTATCCCGCGCGCTGCCTTGATCACGCTAACACCTCAGGTGTTGAGGTAGGCACCAGGAACCAGACTTAAGGTAACACCACAAGACTGATTACATTTTAAATCTGATAACTGAAACGTACAATATGTTTCATCATCATGAATAAAACTGTCTCAAGTGATGATTTGTAAGTTATTTCTGTATTTTCAGAAAATGTCATTTTTTTTGTCTATCATCCTATCTTTGTTACAGAAGGGTGTCAGAAACGTCTATATGTCAGGAAGTTAGACGGGTCCACCACACCTTCACGTCCACCACGTCACACCCTCCACCATAAACCCACACCCGTACGTGCACTCCTCCACCTGCCTCAGGGTTGTGGCGGCACAGATGTAAACCTAACCCGCCCACAAGTGGTTCTCCCCGAGCAGTTCAGGGAGATAACAGTGACACAAGGGCGGATGTAAATCTGAACCCGTTGAACACAACAAAATGACCCGTAAGCACAAGAGTTCGATCATTCAACACGACGGTACGACCCTTGAGAAGGACGGTATAACTCTTAGCTATGACGGTACGACCATTCGGCATGATGATTTACCCTCTGATTGACCCTTAAGGGCCATGTCACAGGTTATGGAGTCTTGATGAGACTTATTTGGTGAGGAGTTTTATAACTAAATTATCTGTTTACATGTGATGTAAAGTAAACTAGGTTCTCCCATGAGGAAGCATGTCACCAGGACCTAAGTAAGCTAGGCCATCCCTAAAGTGTGGTTGCCAACATCACATCATACTTATTATCATACACAATCATCATGCACATCATCATCATCATGCACATCATCACCATCATGCACATCATCATCATCACGCACATCATCACCATCATGCACATCATCATCATCATGCACATCATCACCATCATGCACATCATCATCATCATGCACATCATCATCATCATCATGCACATCATCATCATGATGCACATCATCACCATCATGCACATCATCATCATAATGCTCATCATCATTAACCATGGGCAGGCCAGGGGCCACATTATTCCTGGCGATTCCTCATGTATGTATATGTACGTGTGTGGACGTGTATGTATATGTACGTGTGTGGACGTGTATGTATTATACATGTGTATGTGGTGGGTTGGGCCATTCTTTCGTCTGTTTCCTTGCGCTACCTCGCTAACGCAGGAGACAGCGACAAAGTATGATAAATAAATAAATACATAGAAATCTAAGTTAGTTATACTGCTTACAATATTAAAGTCTTGCTTCATCCACTTTATATTATAAAAGTAAAAATCTAAGTTAGTTATACTGCTTATAATATTAACTAATGCATTTTCCCAACATTCATCCATTTCTATTCCATTATTAGTTGATAGTTCTATGATGTTATGACATTTTTATCAAAGTCTGTGATGAGTTCCATGTCATTTGTAGAGCAAACGTCAATGGCATTATTTCTTATAGGCTTGCATATAAACTGTATTAGGTTGAATGTCTCAGATAGGGTCAATAGCATTTCTAAAATTTCTTTTACATTTGAAAATGCATGATTTGGTGAATATCATATTTGTGTCCAGAATCTCTTCTCTCTTTTCCCACTCCACAAAACCAAAATAAAATTCACCTGACCAAATCAACGTCAATTCAGGCTTGTTTAAAATGATCTATCCACCAATCTATATCTCTGAGGCCCAGTCCCTTTAGAAACTCCCAGCAAGGGGGTGACCATGACAAAGGAATCTCCACTTAGCCCTGTTCTTCCATGCTTCCCTCGCAGACACTATTCCACACATTCTTCCACCATTTCTCTCTCCAGTATTCTTCCATTCTACTTCCCATGTCACAGGTTGTCTCCCTCTTACACTAACCCTTTTAATCATACTATCATACACTTTCCTTGTAAAGTCCCAGTCTTATATTCTTTCCACATGCCCAAAGCCCCCAAAGTATTACATCTTACCCACTCAACCACTCCACAATTAATTCCCTTTGCTTTCCCTGCCATACCACATCTCTCATACTCCCATTCATTCCTTTCTTCATTCCACCTAGTCACACCACATGCTCCTCTCAAATAACTGCTTTCCATACCCAGGATTCTTGACCTCTGTGACTCACTCTATGTCCATGTTTCAGTTGCATAAGTTAGGGTTGGGAGGACTTTGCTGTTCCTTAGCTCTCTCTTCACTTCCATTCTTAAACCTAGACCCTTTATCATTCTATTCCTTCATTTTTCGGTTAAGGGAACCAATGACTTTAGGAGTGTATGAGAGATGTGGCATAGCAGGAAATGCAATGGGAGTGAATTGTAGAGTGACAGAGTGAGTGAATCATAATACAATGAGGTGGTTTGGAACTGTGGAAAGAATGAAAGATGGGAAGTTTACAATAACAATGTATGATAGTACAGTTAAAAAGTTGGTGTGAGAGAAAGATCACCTGTGACATGGGGAAATGGAGTAGAAGAGGACTGGAGGGGGAGAAAAGGAGGAAGAATGCAATGAATGGTGTAAATGAGAGAGGAATGTAAGGAGAGGGATAAGTGGAGACTCTTGCCAAGACCAACACCTTGATGAAAGCTCATGAAGAGAATGTGCATCAAAGATATAGATAGATAGATAGTTAATTAACTCAGATCGTGTATTGCCTGAAAATCATCATCCCTAGATAACTCAAGTGTGTTTCCAGATACACTTTTTGTCATTCCCAGCTGACAAGAACATAGCAGGTGTCATTTCTCTCAATAGATGGCATTAAATGCACTTATTCACATCCGCAGCCAACAGAATGGTGAGGTGTCTCTATGAGGAGGTGCAAGCATCTGCCTTATTTTTGCTTTTTTCATGACTATTATGTTGAGTGATAATGAATATGATAGTGATGACTATGCAGACACACAAATGAAGGGCACACCTCATCTAAGGAGAATAAAAGCTCCAAACTGGGTAACCAAGCAGACAAAAGCAAAGCAAAGCAACTCTTAGATGAGGTGCAAACATCTGGTTCATTTCCATTGATTCTTTGCCCTCAAGATGCCAAGTAATGATAAATATCACTAAACAGCCACACAATTCTCTGCACAAAATTCTACAACCTCTGACTTAGATAGTCCAACTGATGCTATGGGGGGACCCCAATAAAGTTATCTTTACCTATAATTGTGATTACCCAATGATTTGCATTTTCTGGTAATAACAGTCAGTTGTATAAGTGATGAATGTCAGAGTATGTAGCAGTATTTCTAAAATTTCCTTCACAGAGTACTGACTTGATGACACAATAGTTGAAGGGACTAGTAAGTATGTAAAGCAAAGGTTGACAGCAGCTTCATGAGACAATGGAAGTAATAAATGGTACCTTATCAAAAGTAATGAAATAACAGGATTGATGCATTTCTTTGAGAAACTGTTAATTTGCTATGTTATTTCTTGTCTTCAACAATCTGATGTTCATAAAGTTACATTTTCTATCTATTACAAATATTTTTGTATTACTTGAAATACCTTGGACTCACATCAATTGCATGTTTCATTATGATGTTATTTTCTAAAATATGTATTCATTTCAAAACCCCAATGAAACAAAATTTATGATTTTTGGAAAATATTAAAAAAAAAAAAAGGTATGGGAAGGTGTTAACACACTTAATAGTCCTTCAACCTACTTACCTAACCTCTTCTTCACCTCTTCTTTGCCTGTTACCGCTTCCCATCTGCTTCCCTTCCTGTCACTCCCATTTTATCTCTTCTCACACAAAACACCTCCTTACAAAACATTTCATTCTTCTCCTTGAGGTTCACTGACACCCTATCTCTCATTTGCACTCTATTGACATTCCTGTACCTTTCACCTGAACTCAAGCTGCTTTATCTTGTAGACAGTTCAATCATTCACACTCCTTCCCTGCAGACAACACCATAAAAAAAAAATAATCTTTTCCTGATTTCCTATTTCTATTTTCCCCTTGTGCATTTGTACTAAATCACCCCAGACTTTAACATGTTACTAACCACTGTTACACTTATTCTCAGCAAGGTGACTCATGCAGGATCTATTTCATTCAATCAATGTCTTTACATATACCCACATTTTTCTCTACAATAATAACCTTACGCACATTTCATATATTGCAACTGAAATCTGTAACAAATCTCTGTACTCATTTTCATTCACCTCAATCATATAAGAGCATATTTTTCAAAATCAGCTCTCTTCACTTGTCTATATCATTTCATACCTCATTCTTTTGTCCAAAGACTCATCCCTTCAAACCATAACTCCTCCAACTTTCATTTTATATTTTCAATACCAAAAGAAAATAATTTGTTTTTGTTACTTGTTTCCTTATTTTCCTTCTAGCAATTACCACTGGCTAATTTTCATTTTATTTATAAACAGATTGTGAAAACAAGTGAGCATATAATTTTCAGTTTAACAATTTTAATCCCAAATAAAAAAAATAAATAGATGTGCAAAAATAAATTACAGAGTAAATTTCATAGGATCTCATATCTTAGTTTTAGTATTTTACAGATGGAAGGCATTTTCATTCCCTCATTTCTTTTCCTATCCAGTTAAACTTTCTTATCCATCTCTTGGAAAAGATATTTACCCTGCGTACATGCACATTACCTTCCACTCCAGTGATGTGGACACAAGTTATCCTTTTACAAATCTTTATTATGTCAACATCTATGATGGAATGCATTTCTTCTTTATTGCTCTCCTCTGAGCTTCTACAATTTGCAAGCCCGATGACAATAATCATGTAATGATGCCCTCAACTTCATTTTTATAGTATATTCAACCATTTCATACATTCCATTTCTAATCCCTCATCACACACCTGTTTTTCATACTCCAAATAATTTTCACTAAAAATCTTTTCTAATTTTCTTTTTACTCATTTTCTCCTGATCATCTAATGACAGCCAATAAATCTAATGCAGATTCCTAGTTAATAATGGTAATGTAACTTAACCTCATTTTCATTATGGGAATAGCCATTTCAACAACTTCTGTACACTGATAAAACTGCCTGAAAGCATACAACCAAAGCTGCATGAACAACAGATGATCAAAGTAAATGAGAGTAATAGAACTTAAAAGAGCTTACCTCAATCTGCTTTTTGAGATGTGCCTTGAAATTTGACAGCAAAGCAACAAAAATTGCAAGTGAAAGATGAAACACCTCTGGAATTGGAGATACACCATTCTTGCTAAGCGCTACACACAGGTACTGCTTAATGGCTGTGATGAAAGTATCATTGGAACGAAAGACCCGGCCTGCATTCTGCACAATTGAGAGTAGCATTTCTAAAGAAAGAATCTTCGATCGAAGTTCATGAGATCTGTACAAGAGAAAATGCAATTAACTATTTGATGCTCAGGAAGATGTAAAAACATGGAGATACTGAAATTACCATACCCATATCACTTTCATTGCCACCATCCACATTTTTTTTTCATTTTCATGTCAGACATTCAGTCCATTATACATATATTCACATCATTTATTGATGTTTCATCTCTGACACTACTGTTTCACTCTACAGTTAAATATACCTTTCTGACAAGTCATTTTTTCCTCTTTTCTTTCAACTCACCATCATTCATAGAAACATGGGATGGAACAAGTCCATAAAAACAATATTCAATAAAACATATCAAACATCTGAAACAAACTGTTGCCAGTAAGCTTACTGCAGAAAAGTTTTGAAAATTATTATCTGTCTATTCATTGTACTTAATCGCTGTTACTTTCGTCAGTGAGGTAGCACCAGGAAACAGACGTAAAATGGCTCATCCACGCAGATACACATATATAAATACATAAACACCCATACATACACACACACATATACATACATATACATATCAACATATACATACAAATACATACACAAGCATTTATACACATGTAAATATTCATGCTTGCTTTCATCCATTCCTGTCGCTACCCCGCCATACAGGAAATAGCATTCCCACCTTTCAGTGAGGTAGTGCCAGGAAAAGACAAAAGAGGCCACATTCAGTCACACTCAGTCTCCAGCTGTCATGTGTAATGCACCGAATCCACACCTCCCTTTCCACAACCAGGCCCTGCAGGCCTTTCCATGGTTTACCCCAGATGCTTCACATGTCCACTGACAGCACATCAACCACGGTACACCACATCGTTCCAATTCACTCTATTCCTTGCACGCCTTTCACCCTCCTGTATCTTCAGGCCCCAATCGCTCAGAATCTTTTTCACTCCATCCTTCCACCTCCAATTTGGTCTCCTGTTTCTCATTGTTCCCTCCACCTCTGACATATATCCTCTTTGACAACCCTTCCTCACTCATTCTCTCTATATGTCCAAACCATTTCAACACACCCTTTTCTGCTCTCTCAACCACACTCTTTTTATTACCATACTTCTCTCTTACCCTTTCAGTACTTACTCGATCAAACCACCTCACACCACATATTCTCCTCAAACATTTCATTTTCAACACATCCACCCTCCTCCTTACAACCCTATCTACAGCCCATGCCTCACAACCATATAACATTGTTGGAACTACTATTCCTTCATACATACCCATTTTTGCTCTCCGAGATAACGTTCTCTCCTTCCACACATTCTTCATCACTCCCAGAACCTTCACCCCCTCCCCCACCCTGTGACTCACTTCCACTTCCATGGTTCTATTCACTGCTAAGTCCACTTCCAGATATCTGAAAACTTCACTTCCTCCAATTTTTCTCCATTCATACTTACATTCCAGTTGATTTGTCCCTCAACCCTGCTGACCCTAATAACCTTGCTTTTATTTACATTTACTCTCAACTTTTTCCTTTCACACATTTTTCCTAATTCAGTCACCAACTTCTGCAGTTTCTCACTTGAATCAGCCACCAGTGCAGTATCATAAGCGAACAACAACTGACTCATTTACTAGGTATTCCCACGTATTCCCTGCATGTCATAGAAGGCAACTAAAAGGGGTAGGAGTGGGTAGCAGGAAATCCTTCCCTCTAGTTTTACTTTTCCAAAAGGAGGAACAGAGAAGGTGCCCAAGTGAAGAATTTTCCCTCAAAGACTAAGTCTTTTGTTCCTTATACTACTTTGCTTTCACGGGAAATGGCAAGTACGATGCTATTTCCTGTGAGGTGGAGTAGCACCAGAATGGATGAAGGCAAGCGAGTATAAATATGCGCATGTATATATGTATATGTCTGTGTATGTGTATATTGATATGTATATGTATGTATATGTGCATGTATGGGTGTTTATGTATATATATGTGTATAAGAGGGGTTGGGCCATTCTTCGTCTGTTTCCTTGCTCTACCTCGCTGACGCGGGAAACAGCACTTAAGTATTATAAAAACAATCAGAATAATATCTAACTTTTTGGTTCAGATATTACATACTTTTTTCTTCAGCTACTCTGAAATGTTCCTTGACCAGAGAAACTGTGGGTGGACAGTTGCTAGATAATGTATTATACCAGAGTATGTGTAATGATACTGAATTATAACTCAACCAGCGGTTATATTTTTCTAATACTTAAGTTTATGTTCCCAATGCTATCAAAAATTCTTCTTTTTTTCCTATTCCAATCAAAATTTCTTGCACATCATACATCTCACTTAATTCTAATTATTTCATTACTTTATTCTTTTGTATGTTAGGGGTTCCATTTATGAACAAAAGTCCATATCAATGCTAAGTCATAAGCAACACATGAAAAGGGTTCAGGAAAGGGAGAAAAGGAGATATATATATCTAGAGTTATGGATGAAGCGGAATATCTATCTTTCAGAAAGGGTAAGTCTGTAATTGTTAAGAAATCTGCCTCTTAGAAAAGGGCAAGTTATAGCAGTTCGTTAAGACAGGAAAGGGTAAAAAGTTCCAAAGCTTTGCAGGGTAGGTTAAAAAATTAATATCACAACAGCCCACACCTAAGTTGCTAACTGCTACATAGTATTATGTGGCCTAGTTAATGACTTGCCAGACAAATCTGAATCAAACCTGAATATATTTACAAGTTATGCCAAAATAAGAAAAGATGAGCAGAGCATTCTACCTGCAATGAGACCTTGTGAAGTTGCAGCTTCAGTTAGATTCCAAACATCAAATTAGAAGAAATAATTTTCAAGAACTAACTTGAAAAAGCATCTACAGGCTGACCAAATGCCAATCCTATCCTTACAAAATTTTGTATGCAGAGTATACTACAGACCGTGGCTTGGTATCAGCAGGTACATGGAAAAGTAGATGCTCAAGAGGGCATTTATGACATATTTGATTTCCATGCAAGTGCATCACCAGTTTGGTCTAAACAAAATGAAGAAACACAAAGAAGAGCAAGAGAAACATCAACAATATGTAACAAGAATGGTGCCTAAATTACAAGAGATAAGTCACAAGGATGAGAGAAGTCCTCAAACTGCCCATACTAAAAGATAGGGTACTGAGGGGACATCACATCACTTCTAAATCCCTCACTGGACACAATGATGTTACCACATCATTCATCAGTTCTGCATAAGATACTTGTTTAAGAAATGGCATCCATAAAAATAAACCTCATCCCCTTGATGGTAATTACAAACACAATGTGAGTGTACCATGACCAGTTCAAGAGAAGATTACAACCCTCTTCCATAGTATACTCCTAAGATTGCTGCAAAGACAAGAAAACAAAAACAAAAAGTACTCTCAACTAAATATCAAAAGTTCATAACAATTCATATTTATTGCAAATCTATCTGAAAAAACTATACAGTAAATGCACTACCAAAGAGGTAATGCCCAAATATTAACCCTTCAGGGCAAAATTGAAAATGAAACTGCTTCTGGTCCTCATAACCCTAAAAAAACTCTCCTTAAGAGAATATGAATACATCTCTCAAAGCAGAAATGACACTAACCTTTGTAACACCAATGGCCCCAATATTTTCAGAGTAAGAGGTGGTGCCATTGCCAGTACCCCAAATCCCTGCAATGATGCATCCAATGCCCTCAATGCCAATGCCCCGGTTGACAGCATGGACAGGTGGTGGTGATACTCCTGTCAATGAATATCACACCAAAAAGTTATTCACAGTCATTCTAGGTTAGTTAGGTATATCATATAATTGTGTAATTCCTTTCTACACTTCTGTTATATGAGGGAAAATGCTGAATGCTGGAGCCTGCTGAATTCAGTTTTATTTTTAAAGATCTGAACACTGGGTGTATCTGTTTGGTTTGGTTGCTTAATCATAAAGAAAGGTCTCTTTACTTGCAAGCTGATGGGATTTCCAGTTATAGAAGGGCAAAACTCATGGAGAGCATCAGTATAAAGAAAGTGAAAGAAACCAACACCCCTGAGATAAATGAACCAGATCCCAACAGCTGTATGTTGTAACTAAGACAATAACTGTGCTTTATTGTACATATATGAAAAATACAATATGGCAATTTTCCAGACTATCATCATAAACTGTCCATCACACTTTTATCAAATTAAGCACATAAATACACCAAATGCCAAGCACCAATTTGACTACATTCAAATCATCATACACATATATTTACTTATATACATCTTATTTTTATCATTATTATACTTGTTCACCATTTCCCACATCAGCAAGGGAGCACCAGGAAACAGACGAAGAACGACAAGGGAAACAAAAGGAGGAGTCGTGCGGGGAGTGCTCATCCTCCTCGAAGGCTCAGATTGGGGTGTCTAAATGTGTGTGGATGTAACCAAGATGACAAAAAAGGAGAGATAGGTAGTATGTTTGAGGAAAGGAACCTGGATGTTTTGGCTCTGAGTGAAACGAAGCTCAAGGG
>JAUTXX010006471.1:0-10058 GCA_032273605.1 Panulirus laevicauda
GGTCAAAGATTCATTTACAAGAGTGAGAGATTCAAGTGACTCGTCCGTGTCTGGTCTTGGATTTGATCTTACATCCTAACCCTTGGTCACGACGGGTTCCTGGATCACAAGAGAGAGAGAGAGAGAGAGAGAGAGAGAGAGAGAGAGAGAGAGAGAGAGAGAGAGAGCTGGTTGGTTGGCTGGCAGTGTCATTTCCGTTACATAATCCTCATAATCATTCTTTAGATTTCCCACTTTCCTCGGAGTGCACAGGAAGAGAGAGAGAGTGTGTGGGGGGTATAATTCCCAGCAATTTAAACGTTGCCTGCTATCGGGGGATGTTCAGTGTTCCCCCAGCACACGACGAGGGAGGGAGAACGAAGCAACGACCAGGTGGTGTACGAAGTTATGGAGAAGTTAGACCCCTTCATATGGTTCCTGGGTCGGCCACAAGTGTGTGGGTCGTACTGACAGGGAGGCAAGATGGGCGGGAGTTCCTCACTGTGGGGAAATAGACGTGTTCTTGTCCACCTGGTGGCGGTTAGTAGTATCACTGGACAGGTTAGGTTATCGCATTCGTGGGATTAAGTTGTATCGGATGGTTCAAGTTATCGTACTCGTGGGGTTAAGTTATTGTACCCGATGGTCCAAGTTATCGTACTGCTACGGGCAACCTATTGTATACCTGGTAGTTCAAGTTATCGTACTGGTGGCATCAAGTTATTGTACCAGATAGTTCAAGTTGTACTAGTGGCATCGTTATTGTACCTGACGGTACAAGTCACTGCACCAGTTGGAGCAAGTCATCGCCAAGTTATCGTACCGGCAGGAGTAAGTTATTGTACTGTTGGAATCCAGCGACCGTCCACGTGAGGTTATCGTGCTTATGGTACAGGTTCCTCGAGTCGTGGCGCTGCCGGGATCACGTCGTAATAACAGCGTGCAATCTTCTTAATGGTAGGGTCAAGTCCCGGGAATGACGGGGTCAAGTGGGGCGTTCTGTGTCGAGGTCCCGTCCGTCTCCTGACGATGTCTGATCATCCTACTTATGTCGTTAGACAATCATCCCACCTCTTACCCCGTCCCTCAGTCTTCTACCCTTCTTGTTCTTGTTCTTGTACAGTTTTCTCCTCGACCATTTCTCGTCCCTCCTCCCTTACCCTGCCAGACGACAGAGGTGATCGCTCACTCGGGACAGTGGAGACATGGCCGACACCATCACCTCAAAGTGGAAATATTCGTCAGCAAATGTCACATACACACACACACACACACACACACACACACACACACACACACACACACAGCCAGACGCTGCTCCGTCTCCATTCACACCAAGCCAAGAAATCCCAGAGAAGAAGAACAAGGACTGATTCCACAGACCTATTGTTGAAGGAGATGTAGTGATCATATGCCTAACCTCGCTGGAAAATGCCCGAGGTTCATCTCTGGTGTGACCTGTGTCGTTACACTCATCAAAGAATAAACTATCTACCTCCACTCCAGACGACCTCCCCTTCCTCCTCTCACCATCGTCGTAAGAATCACGTGGAGAACGTAACTATAAAAAAGGGTCGGTCAAGATATTGACCCCGACGCCTTCACACATTCTTCATCTGGTGACACATACATTACACAGAGAATTTGACCTCCTGAGGTGAACAGTCGACATAAGCCAACGTTTTTCATAATCTCGTATAACTACTCAAAGAAGAAAATCCTCCCCGAGACAAAGTATAAAAACAGGTTAATATAAATTTTCTTGCAGTATTATCAACGCAGAATATGTACTTGAGATTTCTATGGTAATTAACATCAATGGGATTAAGTTAACGTCTTGTTATAATCATGGTTATGTAACTCGCCTATTCTTATCAAGAAGCACTTCATCAGAAAAATAGTATAATGTCTCATTGAGTCTTTCTCAACAGGTATTTAGAAAAAAGGAATAGATTATTTTGCTATTTCACAAACATGAGAAGAGATTAATGGTGAGGTTGTAATTCCTTCCGTGATTGTTACAATACATACCACAGTTGTATTCCTGGGTTACCGACAATATCATTACATCCAACAAGTTCTCTGTACATGTGGATCATTTCCTTTACCCCCATTACTTCAGGACTATGTACATAAGGAGAGAGAGGATGTGGTCTTATAATCTATCTGTAACAACTGATAAAGATGGTGGGGATTTCTTGAGTGGTGGCTATAACTTCGCCCTCACGGCCTCACTGGCAGGTGATAGACTAACTTTACCAGACAATGATCCTGCTACCAATCATATGATGTTTGTTGTTGTTCCACTCACCTGTGGCACTCGAAGGTCAGTACTGTGTGGCGACTGAGCCCGTCACGTTCCTGCGTGACCCAGTCGCTTCAAACCTGAACCCCCGTAGACCGAGTTGTCCCACACGTACCTCCTCCTTCGGCAGGTGTCCTTAGCCACGGCCTCTAAGACGATGGGTGTGTTGACGACGGTCATTCATATGTGCCAAGTGAACACAGATGCAGCGTCCAGACCAAACGTCTCACAGTTCAATGGCATTATCTGTAAAGCACAGCGGCTAAAGTTAGCGAACATCTACCGTGTGTTGGTATCATTCTTAATCCTACTGAAGGCTAAACTCTGGTGGTATCCAAAGCTACTGTCTACATAAACTTATCATCACAGTAACACGATGTATGCAAATTGGTTTCTACGCATTTCTACGTGTACACAATAAGACCCCAAGAAACTGATGGGGTATGACACTCAGTGGCTGAGGGATAGTCTCTCACTCCGCTACATTATGCCCCGCGGTGTCGACAGCTGCCTGACATGGCTTATGCATCGGCGGTGCTCCTTACGTGCCGTCTTCCCTGACCCAAGGTCAAGGTCGCCCACCGAACTGCATCAGTGACCGAGCTGAGGTCAAGGGTCACACACACACACACACACACACACACACACACACACACACACATGCCTCCGTGGTGTAGTGGTCAGCGTTACTGACCATACGTCAGTACAGGCCCATTCAGGGTCGTACCTGCATGGGTTCGAATCCTGGATGCGGCAGTCGACCCAAAGCCAATACCAACTTTTCATCCTCCCCTTGAGGTTAAGCTGGTATGTACGTGAGTGTGAGTGTGTGTGTGTGTGTGTGTGTGTGTGTGTGTGTGTGTGTGTGTGTGTGTGTGTTTACGCTAAAGACATGGTACACATATATATACAAGGTCAAGAGATGAGGCAACACGAGTTAAGACTTTCCCCATAAGACACAAATAGTAACCACACACACACACAGCAATCATCACACACCCACACATTCCTCCCATGGTGTCAGGCGAGAGAGACCTGGTCGTGAGCCAAAGCTGTTCTGCTCTGAGTGAGCGACACATACCTCAGCCCTGTGCCAGGGGGCCGCCCTGAGCCCAGCAGTACGTAGGTACCGTACTACAGGAGACGCAAGCAAAGGTTCCGCTCAGGCGTGCCACCCAGTCTGTCACACCCGCTCCCATCGTCAGTCAATGGTCCCATACCTCGGGTCAACGAATACCAAGGAAATTACTCATGTGGTGGAACACACGCTCCCAGTTCATTACTGAACGATCGTAAACATTCTAATAGCTTTGTACGACAATATATATCAATATCATACGACTTCTTTAAATACCTATATGGTGTCTGCATTAATCATGTCGTTGTTCATTTGTTTCGTTCATCCCCCAACTCTTATACCATAAAAGTACTTCTTCACATCTTTCTTAACAAGTTCCTTGCTGAATATCAAGTTATGCCTTCTGGTTTTTATGTCCCCTCATCTCTCAAAGAACTGTTCACTATCTACGTTACCAGTCCGTTTTAAACAATTAAAAGTCATCCTTCGGTCGCCCCTCACTCTTCTCTCTTCCAGTGGACAAATGTCGGGCCTTTCGCCTTTATCTGTAACTCAGCTCTCTTGATTGTGGCACCATCTTTGTTACCCTCCTCTGGTCCATTTCTATTTGCTCTTTATGCTTCTTCGAGTGCGGTAACCAAAGCTGAGAGTCCTATTTCAGTTTTGACTTTACGTAGGATATGAATAATCTGTTGAATAGTTCCTTATTCATGAACTTAAATGCGTTTCCAATATCTGATGGCAGCCAGTCTGTCTTCTTGACTGTTCTCCTAATGTAGAACTCTGGTGACAAGTTAGGGATAATGGCGAGTCCCTAGCCCTTCTCAAACACAGATTTCTGCATATTTCCAGCTAAATCGAGGATACTTTCACTGTGACATTCTCTCGTTACTTTAAATTCACTCATGTTGAACTTCACCAACCATGTATCAGACCGACTTTGGCGTCTGTCTACGGTAAACAACCGATCCCCCATGCTTTTAACCTCCCTTATATTGTTACTTTTACCTGAGACAACAGTGTTGATCACAAATTCATCGTGAAATTCTTTGGAGAAACGAACTATAAGTGGATGAGTGACAACAATATTTAGTACGCTGAACACGTCCTCTGTGTACGTAACAAACATCAAAGCAACATTACTTGGTGTATGTGTCGATACTGATGATATCTTGAACTGTTTGAATAATTACCTGAGGCTGGAGTCAAAGTTGAATCGGCATACACGAGAGATACGTTGCAAACATCAGATCAAAACACTTCAGGACAGATTAAGTCAGGCGCCAGCATGACGCATGGCAGTAGACAGAACCACTGTCTTCTCAGGTCCAGCAGGGCGTCTTACACGGTGACGCTGCCTCAGTAACTGACAGATCCCGACAGAAGCCGAACCTCCCTGTGGGCAGAACGCAAGGTTAACATCAGTTACAAGACTGCTAACAGCCGTGACAGGACTTACATATGACAGGCAGACACAAACTCAATAGGCAATCAGGGGATATGACATCATGGGACATCATAAACTCAACCAATGGAGGAGAAGTTTGTCTAATAGATAACAGGAGAGCACTGGAATGAGCACTAAGTTGCTAGGCTGAGTTACTCAGGATGGGGCGCGAAACGACAATGCTGTCAGCATAAGAGCTCCTGTGCTGCACAGGACGGGTTGCGAAACGACAGTCTGTCAGCGTAAGACGCAAATAATTTGGACCAGTAGAGAGATATCAAGTTTCCTAAGAGCAGAGAGCTTTCGATAAGGGAGACCAGGTACTTTACGAAGTAGACAGACGCTTCAATCTCTCGTCAGGAGACGGGAGAGCCATCAGCGCTGGAGATCCGAACCACATCAGCTGGCAAGGCAACCAGTCATTCGAGACTCTGGAATGGAACCGGAGATTACGGAAGGATCCCAGGCCGGTGCTGGCTGAGCAGGGCCCCAAATATGGTCGTGGATAATTAGCCCAACGAGTCATAGGGTTAGTCCTAAACAACCGTGGGGGTGAAATACTTATACACCGGAGGATGCAAAAATAGCAAGGCATCTTAGTAGGATGCGTAGACGTCAGGGCTATTTCGCATACCCGTAATATCAACAAATATATATTCAGTGATTGACAATGAACTTTTTGAGGATTCTGTCATTCAAAGGGTTTTCCGAACAGCTAATGACCACGTTAGCACGATGTCTTTCATGGAGAACATCAAATTTGCTGAAAATTATATCTCACAAGGCTGCTTACCCTCCAATGTAAAAATTCTTGCTAGCTTCCAGTGATTTATACATGATATACATACGCCCTGCTCTACATGCCTTGAACCTATGACCTTTAAACTCTGGCCAAAGGGGTAAAAAAAAAAAGACCATAAATTTTTGTCATATTTGTGAAAACTACGATTCTCCGGGGTTAGCCTTTTTGTCTTGACTGGTCAGTTTTTGTCCAATGAGAATACAAACGATCCCTCCATCATTCACTTACTATCCTCACCTTAATGATTCTAATTGACAGAACAATTCTTAGGTAGATAAAGTATGCAACACATGAGTCAACAGATCCCTTATACGGCCCCAAGAAACGCAAGAACTTCTGCAATGACATTAGAGCCAACGATCAATATATCGCTCATTACACCCATCCACCCGTCCTCATCTGTGTACAACATCATATAAAGATGACAAAAGAAATGTTGTGACCTTCCAAATATAAGTTGTAACTCAGAGATAATGATAATAATGACAACAAGAATCAATAACGTAGAGCAAAATAAAAGTGCAAGAATGGGTTGGCAACGGCACGTACGATCGCTGGAGCTAGTTCGATCATTTCATTCATTCATGAGGAAAAAAAAGCTTTCATTCAGAAAAAAAGAAAGGCTTCATTACGATACATCCATGATAACCAATTCATAAACTTGATACTAAATGGACTATGAAAAAGGTGAAGCACCCGAAAGATACCTTTCATGTTTCTAGTTTACCTACTGGTAACGCATTTGAATCAACAGGCAACACTGCACGATAGCATTAGTTGAAGGGCACGATAGCGTTAGTTGAAGGGCGTGGACGTCTTACCCAAGAACTCTTTACAGATAAGCGTGAGGATAGGTGAATGATTGGGGGTACTCCATCATGATTTAATCACTGGTTCCAGAGATGCCAACCTTTGCGTATGAATATGAGAGATTCTTGAAAAAAAAAATATATACCTGGTTTCTTTTTCGGCGCCTTAAAAAGGGCATGGAATTATGAGCACAATTTGTGACATCTCAGACCTACCAGGGAAAATGTAAAGCCTTACAAAACTGGCAGTGTGATAGAAGAACAAATTAAGTGAGTTTCGCCGCTAAAATCGTGGGATGAAAGTCAAGTCTCGTGAGGTGGAAGTTTCGTGCGAATTTGCGCTTCTGTGATTCCACCGTCACCTTCGAAAACATGACCCGTACTCCCACAGTCAACCTTGAGATTCATAATCGCATCACCTCTTCAAATTCTGATCACAGAATCATCTTCATCATCTCGCTTCATAATACGACACTCGTCTTCACATTCACATGGCATTATCCTACATTTCATACCATACTGTCATCTTCAAGCCGTGCCATCACCTTCACATGCTCACCATCCTCTTTGACACTCACATTCACAATCTCGTATTCAGATTCGATGATGTTCTTTGCTTCCGATGTTCCTTCATAAAACAGGAACCCAGCAGACGGGGATTACAACATGACTACCCTCCTCTCTCGCTGGCCACGCTGGCTAACGAACCGACCTCCGAGGGCTGCTGTACACACGTGTCATTAAGGATGATCAACCCTAGACAACACCGTGAAAAAAAGATACTTATGGAAGCGTGGAGGTGATGAACCAGGCTGACAACTCCTCCGCCATCTCCGGTGATCACCCTGGCGCCGCCCAGAGGACGCTGTCGCCCATTTTTTCTAGGTAGCGGGTCTATGACCAGTTGCTGAGGTGATGAATATCCTCCGTCGTCTATTGTTGGTGTCTACACATTCGCTGCCGTAATATGAATTACCCTGAAAATTCGTCATTTATTTCCATTATTTTGAATTATTTTCGAATGTATAAATACGTGTTCCCAAACTACGTCTGCTAGCGACAACACCAGGAGCAAGAGAGAGATATCTTCGTAGCAGCTTCGAACCTTCAAGTGTTCGACTTATTACGGACGCTACCGAAGACGAAGACCACCTCCTCTACCCCAAAGAAGCACACCTAATCTCACTCCTTGCATGCAGCCCAGCCTCGATCGGCGCCCCAGCCACAATGCTCGACCATTGGTCACACCCAAACATGTCACAAAGTCACTTACACTTCTTTTTCACCATTGACAGGTGGCGTGTTTTTATCAACCCTGGACCACCCATCTACTACATCTGTCCATTATGCCGATCCTTAACTCTCACACGTATCTGTTGCCACCATTAGTTCAATTTCCGTTGCACACCACCGCCGTACATAAGAAACTACACAACACTCTGGATAAGCAGCGAGCCAGCCTTCAGCATTCCATGTTACCTCACATCTTTACCACAATCTTGCACCGACAGTAGCTTCATGCCCTGGGCTACATCACCTGTGTACATTACCCAATAAAGCACTGTGTAGTTGTTACTTGTGCTTCCATGCTCTTTACTCAGTTCATCACCAATGCTACATAAGACACTAAAGAACACCTTTAAAAGAATAAAAGCAGCAGAGTACGATTTGGAGCATTATATTCCACTCTGATATTAACATTAAAAAAAAGTGGTGATGTTAATGAAAATCATGGGAAATGTGGGGCTCATTAGTACAAAAAAAATATAAGATTAAACATCCGTAAAAATCAAAACAATCTTATAAAATCTCATCGAACTCCCCCGAAGTAGCTGAGATTTCCAGGAGAGATATACCAGCATTAGTGTGGTCTCCTGCTTTTTGTGGGAGGTTGGACGGTGGCGAGAACAGTCGCTCAATCTGTTGTGTGTTCGCTGACATTCGTGGGCAGTTGGCACGACGCTCAGTCATGGGTATGCCTACGACTTTTCGACTTTAAATGATGAATGAACATCAGGTTGTGTCTGATATTAGGGAAGGTAAACAGTGAGGGATTTTGGATAAGTCTTTCCTGATGAGAAGACGACCAGTTTCCCTCACATGTCGGCGACCACTTGGTAGTAAGTTATTGTGGTACATTCCCATTTGGAATGATTATCACATTACAATTTCTTTTTTTTTAATGTTTGCTTTCACTTGATATCGTGTACAGGTGAAGCTTTCATTGTGACACTTAAGTGTAGTTGTTACCCAAGTTCTCCTGTTAACTCAATGGGACTTTTATCACCAGACACTGCCATTTAAAGGCTACGAGACTGGCTACAAATGGTCGAATAATGGCATCATTAATAACCCTTCATTTCAGTACTACAGTCAAGTTCCCGACAGGATTTCTGTCGTCCATCGTAAGGACAGAAAAAAACCCTGAGAGGGGGAACCGATACGCCTGAATACATTATCCTCTTAATGAGAAACATGATGGTGTTTTGTAGACCAAATGTGGTGTACGATGATAGCTCTGGTTTTGCTCATATCTTGTAGGACGGGTTAGAGTTACGACCATAAGATCATGTTTTGTCATTGCATTTAACTTCTATTTGTCCTTTAACATATTCAACGAAGTCAGGGTCTCAGTTTGTGAGGTAGGGCACTGGTATTTCTTCTTACGCTGGTGTCTTAAAAAAACGACAGGTCTTGCCTAAGATACGACAGGTCTTGATACGACAGGTCTTGCCTAAGATACGACAGGTCTTGATACGACAGGTCTTGCCTAAGATACGACAGGTTTTGATACGACAGGTCTTGATACGGCAGGTCTTTCCTAAGATACGACAGGTCTTGATATGATAGGTCTTGCCTAAGATACGACAGGTTTTGATACGACAGGTCTTGATACAGTAGGTCTTGCCTAAGATGTATATATCAAACATAAAATTTCCTCAGCATGGACAAGATTCCGTAAGATCGTCCATCACTAAGAATTCTGATATTACGGCTATGATGAACGATTTCATGAGAGGAAAACTGCGGCACCAGTTCCTCCCAGGATCCAGGCAGCTCGTGGGCAAAACATAATTTTCCAGCTTAGATAAACGTAGGGAACTTGAGACCATTCGAGTGCTTCTCATGTGTATGTATACGTGTACGCATATCCATGTGCGAAGGTCCTATTCATGTGTGAATGTCTGTGTGTATGTGATAGATAAGGGTAGGTTCACTGATCCTTTGAGGAGAAATTCAGAGAAACCAATTGAGGACAGTGGAGGCAAGGGAGACGCTCACAGTCAGTCTTCAGTGATGCGAAAAGACGTGGTCGGCGGGAGGAGGAGGAGGAGGAGGGAGCGATTGGCGGCCATGCGAGAGAGGTGGACATGATATCCACGCGAGCATTACACTGATGAGGAATACATGTTTGCTGTGGGCATCAGCGGGTGTCAGTCGCAAAATCCATGTCTTCAAACCTAAGAGGAAGAGAAATATATCTATTTTTCGCTGACTGATAAGAAAGTTCTTGGTTAAGGAATGAATGAGGTATTTTACTTTTGAAAGAGAATTAAAGGCGGCGACCCATGCACTGGTATCAGAATAGGATGTTGTAACAAAGAGAGATTTTGACATATGACAGTTAATAAGACTTT
>JAUTXX010006482.1:0-10057 GCA_032273605.1 Panulirus laevicauda
AGGGGGGGAAAGAGGTGGGGGAACAATATCACCCCTTTATATTCATCAAACTCATTTTGTAAACTGATTCTTCACATGTGAATCAACCCAGCACCTGATTTTTTTGATATATAACATGCTTACCGGTCATTACCTATGGTTATGGAGATTTTTGCTATCTTACTGAAAATCATCACCATGTGCTCTGTATCTCTTCACATTTATGCCACACTCTTTTTACCTACACAACTTCTGTTACACTGAAAATCTATCAAAATCAAATTACTTTCATATTCATACAGTCAACATTATACCAAGCAATCTAAGTGAATGGGATGTGCCTGATATCCCAAACATCTTTAAAAGACACAACTATGACATGAACAGAATTGTGGAGGTGATTGTTCAAGAAGATAAAGCTTAAGTATAGATATAAAATGAAGTGGGATATGCTCTGAAGTACAGGATATACCAAGACGTTACAAATGGGTGCTTGGTGTAATCAGGATTACAAGGACACGCATTGCCAGTAACAAGAAGGTGCTACAGGGCATTGAATTCAATATTCTGGGTATAGCATGGAATAGAGTAGGAACATTGAATATACTGAGCATGGCAATGTAGTTAAGGGCACTGAATTTATCTGGGGAAGGAATGGATAAGTACTACATAGTACTAAGATAGATAGTACTAAGATAGTACTAAGGAGTTCTACCGAGTCATTTGGATAGATAGTACTAAGATAGTACTAAGGAGTTCTACCGAGTCATTTAGATACGAATGGGACACTGACAGAGGACGAAAAAGATATATGAGGTGGGTAGGATGCAAGGTCTAGATGGGGATGAAAAAGTTTTTCTTTCCTTTTAACGTATCATATGTGTGATGGGATAGTGTACATGCACAGGGTGGAATGATGGAGGTGAATGTAACAAGTGCTATGTGAAAGCAGACATGTCTTTCGGAGTGACTCTCTTGGTAAACACTCTCTATGGTCCATGTAGACATACTAATTCTTATTCTTTACTCATATCAATGTGGTCTTGCAGCCACTCCAAGGCGTTTTCTTGCTGCTCCCGGATATCAATATAGTCATCGTCAGCCTCAAGAGGATCAGGTGTGGGCCGGGATTTTCTTGTTTCCTCAAGGCCGACGCCGACGAACATCAGCAGAACCAAAGTGCATGCACACATGATGCAGCTCATCAGGCTTCCAATCTGTAAACATAAAAATGATCCAAAGTTCACTACATTGTTACTGTGTTTTCCAAGTGCACAACATGAACAACCTTTTTCTTTTGGAGGTTGCTTCCTGCGAGTAACAAAATATCTCTTGGATATCTAAGGGGTTAGAACCCTCTAACATTTCATCTAATTGGTAATGTATCATTAGCCTTCCCTAACCATCGCCAGCTACTATAACTTGAGGTATCAACTCACTCTTGGGTTCGCCATCAACCAATCTGTCTGCCACGAGAATGACATGACTGGACCATTCCCCTCATAAAAAAAGAGTAGATCCTGTCTATGTGTCAATCCAATAGAGATAAAAAAGAGAGAGAAGACAAGGGAGGCTAAGAAAATCGGTATGTTGCTAATACGACACCATCTTAGAGAGAAAAAGACTCTCAAACATGAAATCTAGTACCTGGAAACAACAGTACAAAGCTTAAAGGGAAAATGGCATTGTACTGACAGAGAGCATGAATGACTTCCTTAAAAATTAAGTAAAACTGGAATAAGCTGCCTCTTAACTTCGTAAAAGCCAAAATAACAGACGTATCCAGAAAAAAGGTAACTGATCATTTTATAATGTATGTTATCAATAACAAGATAGGGCTGAAAAACTTTATCTATGTATCATAAAAGTCAGCGAAAGTTGTGATGTACAGGATGTGGTTGTTGCCATACGTCATTTTTGCCAACAAAGGTGAAGGGGAAGAACCCTGCTATTATCATCCGGGGATGAGGCTACAGTAAAGCTACGCCCTACAACACTGTAGTAATACCGAAGATGAAAGAATCGTAAACCTACGTATCAATGTATAAATCTGCGTACCGAGAAAAGCGATACTGTATACATAGCAAGAAATCAGCGTACCAGAAACGGACATTTAACATATATTACTTATGAATACTTGGTTAAGAAGCTTTCCAGCAGTCGAAAGCCGTTTAATCCATCAAGATATAAAACGTCATGAAGGATGTAAGGGAAGTTCACCGTAAGGAGAAGGCAGGGTGAAAAAGAGAAAACAAAGGTGTAGACAGAGGTGTATGACCCCCACGAGCCAGATGGCGCTGGTGATGGCTTCACCGAGAAACGCCGCCACTAACGCCCACGAAACGAATGTACTTTTAAGATGGGCTCTTTCAGAAGCGACAGTGCATTATTTCAGATTTAAACCGCTGTTTTACAATACTGTGAAAAAAATGAATTCAGTCAGTTTTACCATACTGTGAATAACAGACAACTGACTGTCCAAGTGTAATGGAAATTACCAAACTTGAATACGAAGTCTTACTCTCTATGAGTAATAAACAAAGCATACCGGGCCTAAGGGAATAATCTATTCCCCCATAAGTCAGGCCCTGTATAGGAGGGCCAAGGGTGTGTACAGAGCATGTATTGATGTACTGGGACTTGCAGAATAAGGAGGTACAGTGGGGCTCATTAAGTTAGGGTGTATACTCGGGCTGAAGAGTGTGTGCAGAGGATAAGAGTGTATTCCAGTAGAGCTTAGAGTGAGGTAAGGGAGTGCAGAGAGCCTGAGGCGAAAGCGTGATGGGGCCGAAAGTGAGGAGAGCGCGATTTAAGGATCTAAGAGCGAGATGTGGGCGTACAAAGGGTTGAGTGAGGCGTCAGCGTGATTGGGGTCTACACTCTGCAGTAAAGTTCCTGCGTGCACATATCCTGAAGGAGGGGCATGCACAAGGCCTACTGGGGCGAGAACTTATATCGCGCCCGGACTCAACGCCCGTAAGTGGAGCAAGGGCTTATACTGGGCCTTGAGTGAAGGACTTTGTTGGAGCGTCGAGTGAAGAAGTGAAGATTTTGTAAGGGCTTGCAGAGATAAGGGTACTGGTAGGGTCTTAGCGTGAAGTAAGGGTATTTGCACGGCTTTTGGACTGAGGCAGTGGCTTTTGAAGGAGCCTGAAGAGAGAGACACCCTATGAAAAATAAAGTCATTTGCTGGACGACCTCAAATAATATGAGGCAGATATATCTGTAAAGGCAAGAGTGATGTACCTTTGGGTATTCGCAGGAGCGTGAAAAATACAAGGAATGTATAATCTGAGTTAACGTGATGAAGTGTACAGGACTCTGGGAGTGAAGACGATGTAGTATAGGGTGTGACGTAATGTGAAGTCGTCTCGGGAACTAGTATATGAAGAGGGCAAGTTTAGGGACGTGATTTTGGATCTGTTTTAAGGCGGATGCATATTTACAGACCTAAAATAAGGCAATGGAGTATCTATAAAGACTTACAGTAAAGTGACAGGGATGTGTTTAGGAACCTGCGTATAAAGCAAAGACAATAGATACGAATTTAGTGTGAAAGAGTTGGAAACCATTGGGGTTAGATTCGAATTCTAAATTAACTAAAGCAAATCGATCAAATGCTCAGTGCGTGTGGTAGTGTCTGTCCTCTAGTCAGAGTGAATATGTTAATAATGAAAGAGAAGTGCGTGTGGCTCAGTTCGCCAGCAAAACCAAGTGCGATCATCTGTGGAAAGATATGGTACACAAGTTTTTAACTCTATGAATGTCTAAGCTGTTAAAAGTAGTGCGTTGTGCGATTTGTTATCATGTACCCTTCAGAACATTTGCTCTTTTGTTCTTAAGGGTTTTCAGATCAAGAGGCAGATGTGCAAAGACGCAATTCGTAAACATCCTGTACACCTTGGACAAACACCTAAACAACCCTTGGGTTCATCACACACACGAAAATACCATAAGCTGACAGTAAGACCGCCATGTCATGCCTGTGTTGCCATCTGGTAGCACACTTGTCCCTACAACAAAGCTTGCGTTGTTTTAGTGTTATACATGACCCAACGTATAATAGGTTAAAATACTTTTACATACGTTTATGTTGGCAACTCAAATTTCAGGAATTAGAATGTAAACCCGTAATTACACTTCAATCGAGTAAACAAAGAAAAATCTTTGAATAAAATATTTACTTCCGTTGTTAAAGATAATTATCATTTAAAAATGATAAATGTTGTGAGTTGGTTTGATATCCATAATTACACTAAACATACGATATGCACTTTGTTTACTCTGTCGTTGTTCTGATGCCCGTACGCTACCACGGTTCTTGCAAATTTAATTAACTACTTAATCGAGGCTGATATTATTTGTTTTAATGTAAGTTATAAATGGAAGAATATCACCCATAATAGGCTTATACATACCAAGGACGTTTTCAAGTGCACTGATGTGGCTCTTTACCCACTCGTCAGGGCCCCACGCCGGTCGTGAAGTACACTTATCCTTTATTTCTTTCTCTTAGATGTCTTCCAATGGGAAACCCTGGAGGCCTGACCTTTCCGCTAGCAACCTGACCCTTTCTTTCCCTGACGGCTTAAACCCTTCTCCTAACATGACCCTTTCCCTTGGCAGCCTGACTTCTTTCCCTGGCAACATGAACCTTCCCTTGAAGCCTAACCCTTCCTTGACGGCCTGATCCCTTGATGGAGTTACCCCTTCCTTTGCCTTCTACTTTTCGTCAGCAAGGTAGCGTTAAGAACAGACCACTGAGCATTAGAGGGAATATCCTCTCCTCACTTGGCCCCTTACAACGACTGGCTCTGAGTGGTAGTATTTTCCAAGAAAACAGAGCAGCAGTGAAGGCTTCGTATGGAGTTTCACTAAATAATTGCCAAACAAAAGAAAGCTCATACCACGGGAGAAGACCTTGTCCTTCCAGTAGCAAAAGAAATGGTACGTTGTGTCCTTGGCGATGAATCTGCAATACTATCCAACGACGAATAAAAGAAATGTCAGTAGATATTTTGCAGCAAGTGAGTGGCGAGATTAATAAGTCTGAAATTGGGTTTGCAATGCAACGCGATGAGACCACAGATGTGACAAATTTTGCCCAGTTAGTGGTATTTCTCAGGTATATTGGAAATGAAGGCATTAAGGAAATGTTATTGAGGGATGCAGCACTAGAAGCAACAACTATAAAGCAGATGATGTCATTGAAATAGTAGATTCATCTTTCAAACAAGATGGTTTATAATGGGAAAATCTGAAAGGCCGCACTACTGATGTGTTACCAGCAATGTTAGGACGAAGGTCTGGCGTCTTCAGAGCTTGTGTCACAGAAGTAGCTCCTCGTGTGACATGCATTACATGAGACCATCGGTTTGCTCTGGTATGCGGCAGGGTCCTGCCTGGTGAGCTCTCCAGTGTGTTATCACTGATGATCAAGATAGTTAACCATGTAAAAGAGTGTGCGAAGAGATTGGTGCTGCCCACGTACACGTGTACTTCTGTTCCATAATACTGTCTGCTCGCTTTCCCGAGGAAATTTCACAAAACGTGTCGATGAGCTTCGAAGAGAATTGCTGGAATTTTTTCAGCATTCCATCAAACATGAAGATTTCGTCACTTCCTTGAAGGATGATTTCTTCCTTCTCAACCTTGCTTACCTTGTTGTTGATATCTTTGATGTTCTAAATATGCTAAACCCGAGTTTTCAAGGAACAGATGCAACAGTTTGTGAATTTGTGCCTTAGCTCAAAGAATTTTCTGCATAATAACCTCGCCTATGGGGAGGAAATATTCAGCCTGATATTAACCTTGGCTATGTTTAGTACTATGACAGAATTTCTAGATCAGAATCCACCATCTAAGACTGACACATTCAAAGGATTAATCACCGAGCATCTTACGAAGCTGGACGAGGAACTTGATGGGTATTGGTCCCAAAACTTTGGTCAAGATAAACTGGTGTATCTTCGGAATACCCTCACCGCCAATGCTCAGGTGTTGCAGGCTGGGACAGGCTCAGCACGATGATAATTCTGCACGTGATGTAGTATATTCTGAGAAGAAGTTGTGTGGTATTTGGTCTTACATGAGAAACCCATACAAACGGGTTGCTGAACCTGCTATTCGAGCACTGCTGTTATTTCCATGAACTGGCTTTGTGAGTCAACATTTTCAGTGTTGTTGGGGATTGAATTAAAACAGATCAAATCTCAAAACACCTGAGCATAATGATCTTCGTTGTGCAGTAGCTAAAGTTTCCTCTCGTATTAATGAACTTGTCAAAAAAAAAAAAGGCTCAACCATCTCATCAGTAATAGTATTTAGTTTTAGTATATTGTTTTGACAAGTTTTGTGTACTTTTTACTCGTCAGTCTTGATTAGCGTCCATAACAGATATGTATGGGACAGATCAAGATACTTCATAACTTCACAAAGTTCAATTTATCAATGCTATCAATAGTATAAAGTCCTTGTATAGACTATTACAGATTTCATAATATAAAATCAATCTAATTTGATCAATTTTTGATCCTTTAAGTTTTAGTGGTACATGGAAACCTGTTAGAATGCCCAGTAGGTACAGAACAAAATGGTTGTGACCTCTTCATCCATATGTATCACAAGCGGCAGTCCATATTAGTTCGTTTCTATTCCGCCTGGATACCGTCCCGCAGCCACCCGCGCAGCAAGTTAGGGAGGGTCTGATTGAACCTTGTCACAATGACAAACTATGTCGTAAACCTCACCCCAGCTGTTTTAAGTGCGTCATGGCGGCATCATGGTAGGCAGTGAAGCAAGATTCCTCCACTCAGTTTAAAGGGCAGGAGCACGGGAGTCCCCACTTTCAGTGGACATCCGAACTCAGTGCTTACTTCACCTGACTGATACAAATTCCCCTCCTCCTCTGAGACTGATTAGACCTCACTGTAGTCCCCTCTCCTCCCGTTCTGTGGTTATCTCTTACTTCGACTGTGGCACCACTTATTTTTCAGCTGTGGTCTTCCTTTTACTAAGTCGAAGCCAAGCAGGATACGGTATTAGTCTATATATTCCTCCAGTTTACGATATGATATGCGATTCATTTAGCCTTTCCACTGTAAAATGAATTCTTACCTTAAATTTGTCCACAACTTATCCTTCCTGTCAAGACCAAGCGCAGGTCACTAATCACATATATCCATAGGATCACTTCTACCAAACATCTCCCTTATGTCTTACATCTGCCATATTCTTATGACTGAAGCTGAAGAAATAAAATGCTGAACTGGCATTCTTTTAATCCGCTATACTGTCAAGTAGGAAATACTTTTAATGACATTTGAAGACACATAATTTTTGTATATGCTAAATACATGAACCCCCTTTTTATATAGGGGTTAAAGAGGAGAGTTTATATAATATTCAGCACTAGGTTGAAGCTGTATTTCCAGTGCAACGTTAGCAATGAGCATCGTGAAAGAAATCAGTTAGTAGTCCATATCCCGTTATCGGCAATCTGTTGTGTAAATTATATTTCCATCGCCACTGGCAGAAGCTTTCATATGTACTGTTGTCAGACTTAAAATGAGGCAGTTAAGCAACTCCTAACGTGCTGTAATATGACCTGGAGACATCAAATAACAATCATATTTTAAACAAACTTCGTAATACCTCAACATAGGAACAGCCTATGTGTTTGTTTGTATATATAATGGCACAAGCCTTTCGGAACAATACGAAGTCCGATTCCTTGAAGGCATAGTTGAGCATTTGTCGGACGTTAGCTGCAGTGATTGACGATGAGAATATGAAACAGTCAGTGAGGAAAATGTCAAGAAAGGTGTGAAGGACGCAAATTTCATATGCTGCGCAGGCGTCTGCTCGAAGAGCGGAAGCACAGTGAAGCAGCGCCGTACACAGTTCAGCGAGAGATGTATGATGACGCCAGCCACTGAAGCGCGGAAGGATCTGGAGAGCAGGATTAATGAGAGCTTTAATATAACAAAATAGGACACCCTCAATAAGCGGAATAGATACACACCAACCAACTTTGTGGCAAACCTCAAGAATTGTGTTTATATTGGAGAAAAAATAGTGGAGAGGGAATGAGGAGGTGAGACTTATTTGTGTGTTACAGGGAGAGGAGTTCGATATACGTGTTGCTCCATCTCTTAAAACTGTGTGTATAATGAACCATGTCTTTACTCCTATGTTTGTATACACAGACTTACACCAGCCTAAGCCAGGTACTCATTTATCGACCAACCCCAATGGGAGGATGAACAACTGGGATTGGCTGTAGGATGAATGCCACCCCCAAAGCTTCGAACCCATGTGGGCCTTTGCTAACTCATGGTCAGCAACGCTAACCGCTACACCAAGAAGGCCCTTATGTGTGTGTGAGAGAGAGTGTTTGTGTAATCTAAGAGATACCAAGGTGTTGTGTAGGTTACTTGTATGTAATGATAAATTGCACTGTATCAAGTTTCGTGTAATCTAAGAGAAATAGGGTGTTGTGTGGTTAACTTGCATGTAATTATAAATTACACTGTATCAAGATTCATAGCATTTTATGATAAAGGCAAAGTTTTACTATACCACCCAATGCGGCTCCGCGGGACCAACAAACTCATATTCAAACTCCGCAGTCAGTGTAAATTCTATTGAGGCCCTTGATTTGTGCATTTATTCTATTGTTCTGCATCACGGAGTTTTTGAGACACGATTTAAAAAGTACCCTCAGTAATGAGGGTAATTAAAGGACACCTTAACAACGAATGGATGTCTGGAAAACCTAATACAGAGTGGAGGAAACAGCAACAATGCTACGTATCATATACTCCATCTTTTCATGGTACAAGTTGTCAAGCATCGCTAGGCTTCCTTTTCGTTTTAATAATATTGATTACTTTTCTCTGTGTATTTCTCATCACTGGCCAGTGGTAACGGCCAAGTTAACTTGCTACGACGCAAAGAAAAGAAGAAAATCTTGCTGTAAAAGGAAACTAAAAACCAAGATCATGTCGCATCAGACTCGCCGCCGTCAGGGAATGTAGTACGTACGAGGTGTTTCCAAAAGCTGGAACTCGCTGGCAAAATTTACTACTCTAGTTCTACAAACATTCAAATTATATGTAATGTAGTTTCAATATATGTCGAATTATAGTCATTTGGTGAACTCTGCCAAGAGTCAGCGTTAGTGAGACATCCCGTACTAAATGCACGTAGTATATAATGATCCTTCCGCAACATCACCTCACACTACTACCACCTTGATGCTACGGGTGACCTTTTCCTCGTGTGTTCCTCACCACCGCCATCACTTTCACTGGCATTCACCTCCCTCACCACCTCCACAGGTCCTTTCTACTACCATTACCACCTTTACTGCCTCGCCCCAATACCACCGCCACTTTTATTGCCTCGCTGTACCACCACCACTATCTTCTAGTGCACCTCTCCACTACCTTCACTAATGTCGCT
This sequence comes from Panulirus laevicauda, assembly GCA_032273605.1. Taxonomy (NCBI): domain Eukaryota; kingdom Metazoa; phylum Arthropoda; class Malacostraca; order Decapoda; family Palinuridae; genus Panulirus; species Panulirus laevicauda. The sequence continues at coordinate 9,445 of JAUTXX010006482.1, forward strand.
GATCCTCTTCATCTTCACATCTTCATAGCTCCTCACCACCATCGTCACCTTCCTTCCTTTTACCTTCCTTTCCTCTGAACTTCATCCCAGTTCCTCAACTCAATCGCTTTTCTATCACAGTGCTTCAACCTCTCCAAAGCGTTCCATCTTCATTACAATGCTTCAGACATTTCCATCACTGTGACTCAGCCTATCCATCACAGTGGTCCCACCTCTCCACCACAATCGTTCCACAGCGTTTCAGCCTCTCCAATACATTGTCTCAGCTTCTCCATTGCGTTTCAGTGTCTCTATCGCTGTGCCTCAACCTCTCCATCACAGAGTTTCTTCAACCCAAAATAATTTCATAATAAAGACGCATCCTGAGGTTGCGTATCCATCCGCTGGTGATAAAAAGTTTAAAGCAAAAAAGAAGTTAGAGTTAAACCATAAACAATAAACATCTCTCTACCTTCTGAGACGTAACAAGAGTCCCACTAGTCAGCTTGGTGCTGGATCTATTACAGTTAACATACATCTATCACAGTTAACATACCCGAGGCCCTCAGACCCCTCCCCTCCCCCCCTCTCTGTCTCTAATGGACCTATGACTTCGTCCATAAACATACAATCT
>JAUTXX010006493.1:0-10057 GCA_032273605.1 Panulirus laevicauda
CCAACACCACAACCCCAACCCCACCACCCAGAACCAGTACCCCCAACCTCCCCACCCCACCATCCAACACCAGTAACCCCCACCCCGCCCCACCACCTAGCTCCAGTACTCTACCCCCGCGAGGCAGGAGGTCGGCTGGGCCGGGTACATCCCACAGCGTGGGAACCAAGCGTACACCGTCGGGTGGCTGACCTCTGGAGCAACAAGATGATGAGTGGATCACAGCCAGGAGTCCCAGTGGCAGGCGCGGCCACACGGCCACGGAGGGGCGGGGGCGGGGGATGGGGGCGGGGGGGCCACGTCATCCTGATGGCCACGCTGAAGGAGAGGAACGGCGGGAGGAGCTAATGAGGGCGGCCAGGTAACGAGCGGCGTCTGGCTCACGCTGGCTACGGAGAAAGGCGGAGGAGGCGCTGGAGGGGTGTGGTCTGGAGAGGTGTCACGGTAATGTAAAGGTGCAAATGAGGGGAAAGGCAGAGGTCAGGTCACGATCTCGAGCCCGGAGGTGGGTTGTGCGAGGGCGAGGGAAGTGGAGCGGAGAAAGATCTCTGAAGACGCTGAGCAAGAAGAAGCAGGAGGATTTATGAAGAAGAAAATGGTGAAGGGGAAGATTTCTTTTTCAATCAAGAGGACTCAGGTGGGAGCAAGATGTCTGATACTTTCGAACTATGAAGTAGAATAGCTACTGAACCCAGCCACTGACCTCAGAGAACTAAGGAGTGGAACTAGTGACAACAAGAGAGGGTTTACTTGGTTGTGCCGGAGGTGGGACAGTGTGGGAGGAGTAGGGGGGAGGGGATTCTTCTTCTTTTAGCATCCCACTGCTCCTCCCTCCCTTCCCCCTTCCCTCATTGATATGCTTCTCGTAGACTCCTTGAAGATAAACACCCGCAGTCACAGCTTCTCCGTGCTACTCTGGGTTGCAAGTCACAGAAAACTGTAAGTCTAATAAATGCTTATAATCTTCACACTCCGTGTAGGTAAGAGGGAAGTCTAACGTGGGGGAGGAGGGGAGGAGGGTTATATCTGCAGCTGTATGGTAGGCAAGGTGGAGGTTGCACGGTATAAGGACGAGGCAGCAAAGCTGGGTCATAACTATCATTAAGCTCCTCCGTTTGTCACCAAGGCTAATACTCTCCTGGTCCCCAGCAGTTAAGGGAGACACGAGATGGTATCAAGACAGTGTATGGTGGTGAGGGTCAACAATGTGGCCCATACCAGTCGGATCCAGGCTGGCCAAGTAAGGACACGGAAGATACTGAGCATGATAGCTTTTTATTTAGTTTCTTGTTTTCTTTAAGTTGAAGACTCCAGTCACGGGTATAAGTCATCATCCAGGCTTAGCGTAACTGAAACATAATGGCGTAAAGAGAGAGAAGAAAGAAGAGTAAGCAGGAAAACTCTGGGAGTTTTTGATGAGCGGAAACGCGTCGTATCTAACAAGAAAGAAGTAAGAAAGTAAAAAGCACCAAAACTTAGCAGCGTAGGGAAGGAAACAGACATCGTAACGGCCCACTCCTGAGCTGCTGCCATCCACCACACAGTAGGCTAATTATATGCCACAGTGGCTTGCTGAATCTCCGGCATCTGAGCAGGACTCCCAGTCTCTTAGAGGGAGACTTCGCCCTCTGTGTAATGTGGAGTTTACAGGATATATTAGATGCTACGGTGCTACCAGGTATGTTTATCGAGTGGAAGGATTGTAGAGTCACCGAAGTCGATGGGAAAGTTGCGAGATTTAGAGAAAGAGAAGTAGAGAGAAATTCGGTCTCAGATGCATTAAGTTTACCTATGTTACGTCCGCCCTATTGGGAAATCCTATCAAGAAATCTGAGTTTATAAAGGTTGCTGTGACCAGACAAGGCGTAGATCGGGTGAGAGAAGATGGAGAGGATATGCAAAGGGTGGAGGAATGCACTGTTGAGTTTTCATCGTACGTATACATTTGGTAATTTGTTGAAGAAAAGAACTCGTTGACAAAAAAGGGAGAGCATAGGAGACAGCAAAGAACCCTGGAGGAGGCCGCTCATGTTTGGGAGAGGCTGATACATCAACATTCGCGAGTCAGAGAGGAAGCTACGTATGAGAGAAGAGAATAAGGAAGGAAAACCAGAAGGAGGGATCTCGGAGGTCACATCCCAATGCCCCACTTTTGGATATCGGTGGCTACAACATAGGATTCCCCAAAGTCTCTCAAAGGGGATGACTAGACATTTGAAGCATATCAACAATGGATCTCGCCTTGCGAAAGTCATACTAATGATCTCGCGGAAGGCTATGAGACTCGAGGAAGTGGTAGCTGGTGGCTGAGAGAGAGAGAGAGTCAAAGACTTTGGAAGTAGTATGAGTCAGAGGAAGAAGACGATAGGTGCCAGTAAATTCTTGATGGCTCCCATGGTGCCACGGAGGTGAAATGTCATACTGGTAGAAGTTGTGACATGATGATGAAAATGAGGGATCAATCTGGTCATCTTTGATAAACCTTAAACATCAAGTGTGAAAGTGGTGATACCGGGTTCTGCTCAGTAGCATATTCTTTCGGCGATTTACTGAAAACTCCCGGGTTCAGTTTAGAAAATCACCTCCCACCCAAACACTTGGTTCCTGCCTTCTCCCTCCTCACCTCAGGCCGGAGACAAGTCCGTATCAGCGCACCTCGGGCGTGGAATTCGGGAAGCTTTGGAATACTGTGCCGAACCATCTTGCCTTCCCATCTAATGTGAGTCGGAGTTCCCTCCCAGGTACATTATGTGACGCGATCCTTGCCATGGAGGGAGAGGCTTACTGACTACTTGCTAGTCCTTTTTAATGCCTCCCTCGCTCTTAAAGTGAAGAAAGAAACTACTTTGCATATAAGAAGGGACTCACTGCTGTGCCCGGCCCATAGACCCGTACACCCGGGTCTCTCTCTCTCTCTCTCTGGGATGTTGTTGAACGCCCCCGTGAGACTATCCTGACCCTGTATATGGATGCCCCACCAACGTCTTTTGGGAGCCGCCTATCGTCGAGTGTTGATTACACATTGACCTGGAATATGATGATGTCCCCCGCTACCCTCCTCCTCGGCCCTCCCCTACTTTTTACCTTACCCTTGCGAATGTATGTACCTGTCGAGCAAAGGCAGAGATTCATGTCGTGGGTGTTTCTACCCCGTTAGCTGCAGCTTTGGACAGTCTCGTCGACGACAGGGCTCGAGGCCAAGCGGTTGAGTGACCTTTGGACCAACTTTTTTTGTTGTTGTTGTTGTCATACTAATATCCAATGACAGTTTTATCCTCGTTTTCCATCCCCCTCATAGAGATAGATACGAATGTTGAATGAAATCATGATCTCAAGAGAAAATCAAAATAAGCTGAACAATACTGCAGAGAAAAATCAAAACAAGAACGAGTAATTTGACTCTTTGGGCACGACTGTACGACCCTTCAGCACGACTTATGGTGGCGCGACCTGTAACTTTAAAAAGTGTCTTAAAGAGTTAAGTTGATCACATCCATAGGTCGTACCGTCGTGCCCCAAGGATTAAGACAGTAGTATCTGGATGTGACTTTGCGGCAGTAAAGGAACTGCGTCGCTTGGCACCGATTTATATGCAGACTTGCGTACGTAAACGCACGTCCGCATATGTTGCCGGTGCTTGCGAGCTTGTGCTGTGCTTTCGTAACTACGTATTAGGAGTAATGGCAAGGTCTCCTGCGGAGTTAATGGTCATGCTTATAGCCGATCAGTCTACATCACCACCAGTGTGTATGCCATGTCAAATCACATGCTTACGTCCTCGCTGATACACACTATCATACATGCATCGGCCTGGACTCTTCGGTATTCTGAACACGTAGTGAAAATCCCTTTCTCAAATCTCTGCTTTTTTTTTTCATCTCGTAACTTCCTCACTCCACCTTTCTTATACCCACTAAGGACCTTCTGCAGATCTTATAGTTAATGAAAGCGTCCATGAGAAGTGGGTGGGGGGAAAAAAAGGGGGTAAAATTCTCTGTGTGGACGAGCAACGCCTTTTTATGACTTTCCTTACGACCGAACAAGTGAAAAACAAGGAAGAATAAATCGCTTTCATTACCGTTATTATAGACGTCGATGTTTGTTCTGGACGGACATAAAAACTCGCCGAGGAAGTTGTTGCCAGGGTAAAGCTGCCTGGTAAACTGTTGGTCTGGTCAGCCGATTTGAGGCAAACAGCCCCTGTTCTGAACCCCGTGGCAAGATTTGGCCAAGTGGCGTCTGCGTTGGTGTGAGTCATTTCCCGAACAAAGGATGAGTGTCTGATGCACTCGTTACCAGAAAAGAATAAAGGAAAAAAAAAAAATCTCTCTCGTAGAGGAGACGAATTCATCAGTATTCAGGTCAAGTACTAAGGGGAAGGGTCTGAGAAGTGGTCAAGTTGCTTCGTACAACAAATGTCGGTGTGAGTTTTGGAGGAGCTTATATTTCTCACAGCCTTGGGAAGTACCGGTGACACCATGATGAACCGGTGTCATTACAGGAGGTGGAGGGAGGAGGAGAGTCTCTTTATGAGGCAGAAGATAGCGGATATCTGAGGTTAACAAATGAGTTGTACGAAAGAGAGGTGAGTGGCAGAGTAAAACAGAGATGGATAGATACACATAAACAGGCAAAGAGGGAGTACCTACCTACAAGTACCTACGAGGAGAGCCAGCCAAAATGGCAGAGAGAGAGAGAGAGAGAGAGAGAGAGAGAGAGAGAGAGAGAGAGAGAGAGAGAGGTCAGGCCTCAGGGAATAAGATGGGTGGAGTGTTGCGTAGGTGGGTGGGGAGGGTGTCAAAGCGCTCACGACCCTGAGGGAAGACTTGAGGCAAATCATTTGAGCATTGCCATTCGCGTGTAGCTGGATGAGGACGCGCCAGTAAGTCATACCTTATGACCATTATTGAGCGACCGAGTCTTCAATACTGTAGCAGACGACTCATGCAAAATAAAGAGGTTCCTTGACCTCCTCCTCCTCCTCCTCCACGACAAATAAACCTTCAGATATTTTCCTTGATCAGCAGGTGTGTCCCGACCTGACCTCCTCCCCATGTGGGGTCAGGAGGGCAAGACGCAGCCGCCGCCCCTCCCTAAAGTTTGGGATTATTGTGGGGAAGGTGATGGGGGAATTTTGCGGGAGACGTAGGGAAATATCCCAGGAAGTCTGCTGGTGAGGGAGGCGGTGGTGGTGGAGAGGAACGTGTTGGATGACCTCCTCCTCCTCCGTGTGGTATGAGATGATTCTTATCTACCTCCTTGGGAGCTATTGTTGTGGGAGGCGTCGTAAATTCTTGGCGTCTTCATTATTGTTTTTCTTCCTTCGTACGTACACTTATGGGTCATGTTGATGACCAGTCCTGTGGAGGAAGCATCGTCTGGTTCAATATTCGTCGTTGAACTCCATCTGGCAGAGTTCCGCCAACCCCTCATGCCAGACCGGGATCACGTTACTAAGATCATAGGTTATCACCGATGCAGATGGAGTGGACTCGTCTCCATAACTGTTTCAAAACCATGTCTTCCAGTCCTTACCAGATCAGCCTTCGATTCTAACAGTTCCTTTATCCAGGAGCTCCTCTGTCACCCACAATCCTCTCTAAAACTCTTCCTTTTTTTCTTTCATCGCATTTCAGATGCGTATCCTCAGCTCCGTAACCTAATACTCATATCAGCCTTTATAATCTCGGCTGCTTCCCAATCCCTGTCTTGCTCGAATCACTAATCACGTATTCAGCGAGCTCATAGGTCGTGGCTTCTGGGGCAAGTGGGAGAGAGAGGGGGGGGGTAAGGGGTATTAGCCACTATCACCATCTCATCACCCCCTTCACCTCGATGAACTGGAAGAAGGGGTTGTGGAATGGAAGCGGTAAATGGGATGGTGGTGTGTGTGTGTGTACTAGTGAGAGGGTCATAGCGGAGAAGGATAGCGTTAGATGGGCAGGTGATGTCAATGGAAATGGTAGAGATAGTGATGGTTGCGGGAGGGAGACAATACCTAATGGGTCAGGGCAAGTTGGATGGGTCATGGTATAAGAACGGTGGTTTTGGAGCGAATGAAAGCGGGAGGTGGGGAACGCCAGCGAGGACTGGGAATGGGAGGGCGAGAGTGGTGATGGTGGTGGTTATTGTGGCGGGTATGTGGCAGGATTCTGGTAAGCAGCCGGGGCGAAGGAGACCACCGGAGGGGTTCACCGCTGTAAAATGAAGTCTCACGAACATAAAAGTGAACAGTGTGGCAACGTTACGACCTCATCAGATAATGTAAGCGATCCTCACCACACGAAGTTTATCAGTGGGACGAGTAACAAGACCCAGGGCCCAGGCCCGAACAAGTACAATCCCCCGGACCAAGCCTGAACAAGCAACAAGCCTCGGGCCAAGTCTGAACAAGCCTCAGGCCAGGCTTGGTAATGACAGAAGAAAAAAAGAAGAATATCTCTAACAACATGAGAAGACAATTGGCCCGACAAGCCTTCGTCCCAAACGAGGCACACACATGGTATGGAGACATCGGCGTATAGTCGGGAAAGCCTCCGTGGTCTGACTCCTCGTCATAGGATAATGAAAACGATCCCCTGGAGGCCAGTTTAAAGACCTCACGAGACCGGTTGAGAGCCAGCTTTAAAACACCGTGGAACTGCGGCTATCATTCTATCACTGCAGGCACAGCTGTAATCAAGCCCGCGTCAGCTGTGCCTCTCTGCTCTGTGTGTGTGTGTGTGTGTGTGTGTGTGTGTGTGTGTCAAGAAGAGAGAGAGAGAGAGAGAGAGGAAAAAAAGAATCACCTTCGCTAGACTGAAACGCCACGAAGGTTCAGCACCCGACCTACGGATGGCATTAAGATACTGTTGTCTCTGGAGGACAAGGTGCGTCGTCCTCCAGACTGACAGGGACGCAGATTCCCCTGAGCACGGCGGTACGATCCTTGAGCACGTCGGCAAGACCCTCAGGTATGAACTGCTTGGCTCTGACCTGACCCGGAAGGTGGATAAGACTGCGCGATTAGGTGAATGAGACAATGTGACTGGCTGGAGAGGAGAGTGTAATTAGGTAATGAGGTAAGGAAGGCATTGTAACTAGGTTGATAGGACAATGTAACAAGGTGAAGAATACAAGGTGACGAGGTGAAGGAAGTGTAACTAGGTCAGGACAACACTTTAACTAGGTGAAGAAGAGAGATAATAGGTTTAGTTTACTAGGGGGGATTGTCAGGTGTACGTATGGGTGTGGGAGAAATAAACACCTGATTCTAAGACCACACTGAGTATCACATGGCTTGGTATGTTTCAATAACTATCTCATACTGAATGACACCTTTACCCAGTCATGCAATCATCACCCAACCATTCAGCACTTCTGAAAGTGAATTACGTTAATGGGTTCATAAGTCTTCGCTAAATGCTACAGTCCACTTATAGTACGTAATCACCAAGTCCTATGGATGATAGATTGCATGTGTCATAACCTCTCCACTATCACTGGTAACTACTAAGAGTTAACAGGCTGTTCCGAACTCCCTCAACTCTGACCGACTCTCTAACCGCCAAACGAAGCATCAGTGTTAACTGATGCAAGTTTGCGAGCCTTCTCTTAGCCTTTCTTAACACAGCTTCCTTAACTAGACCCTCTTAACACAGTTCCCTTAACATGGATTTTTTATCACAGCCCCAACGAAACAGTTCCCTTAACACAGCCTGTTAATTGGGCTTCCTTAACTTATCACCCTTAACTCGTCTCCCTCAACTCAGCGTCCTAAACTTACAACACCAGCCTCAGTGTTGCAGCAGTAGGCCACCTGCACCTGGTCGTCACATTCAGAGGCAATACATTACGTGGTCGTGAAACACACCACTGTCGGGCATACCCCTGCTACATGAGAAGGAGAGGGGGTTGCTGGCGGTGGTGGAAGGGGGAGGGGGAAGCCATGGGTGGTGGAAGACGGGAGGGGCCATGGATGGTAGGAGGAGGAGGGGAAGAATCTATTCGTGGTGGTGAAAGGAAATGGGAAGCCATAGTTGGTGGAGGAAGGGAAGGGGGAAGCCATGCTGGTAAAGAAATGGGTGGTGGTGAAGGGGGGAGGGAAGCTGTGAGTGTCGGTGGAAGGGAATGGGGAGAGCGAGGGTGGTGGAGTATGAGAGGGAGAGCCCGTGGATGGTGGTGGAAGGTAAGTAAAGGCCATGGGTTGTGGTGGAGGGAAGGGGAAGCCATGAGTGCTGGTGGTGGGTGGTGCCGAAGCCACGGCATATGGCTTTAGCCGTCTTGCCCTACTTGATCAGGTGGGGATAATGGCGGCTGAATTGGTGGCCAGCGGGCGTTCCCCCCACCTCCCTCTCCATGCCACCGGGCAACACCTGCAGGGTCTTGCGGCCCGGCGGAGGGGTGGTGGCGGGGCGGTGGCGGGGAGCAGGGAAGGGCGAGAAGTGGGGCTGTATGCTGGAGGATGGGGGAGGGAGGGTGTCACGGGTCGCGGGTGGAAAGAAGTGAATTGGTGGTGGATGGGTAGTGGAAGAGTGTCGTATGTGGAAGGCTTGGTGAAGGGAGTAAGGTGGAGAAGGAAGGGCAGGTGGTGGGAGTAGTGAGACTAGCTACAGGAGGAAGTTAAGGGTTATGGGAAAGGTGGAGTCCGCTAGAGTCGAGGGTCTGGATATTGCTGCTAGATCTGACAGGTGTCTGTCTGGCGTGAGCTGTCGTCATACTGACCGACGGCCCCTCCTCAGTGCTGGGACGGAACTGCTAGTAAGCACCCTCAAAACACACAGACACACACAGACACAGACACACAGACACACACACACATACACACACACACACACACACACACACACACACACACACACACAGACGTTCCTTATCTATGACAGTTTTCTAACACTCACCGTGCACTCCCGAGGTCCTCCTCTTTGCAACAGAAGGACTTCCAACGTGCACTCCTGTCCGGTGGGGCCTTTGCCGTGCACTCTTATCCAGTGGGACCTTCACCGAGCACTACAATCCAGTGTGCACCTGCAGGACGTCCACCATACGTGCACTCCCACCCAGGGGGCCAGCACCGTTCTCGTGGAGAGGGGCTCATCAGGGTTCGTTGGAACGGACCTCGCGAGAGTCAGCGACCTGACAACGAGGGGCGGTAGCCCGGCACTCTCCTGGCCTTGATTGATGGTGATGACACACACTCACCATGTCCACGAAATATATTATATGTGCTCTCCCACACTCCCTCTCATCATCCTCTCCCTGTAACAAGAAGACCGACACCCCCAACTCCCCACTCTATTCCTCCCTCTTCTCCTTCTTCTTCCTCCTTCTCCTTTACGAACTCAAAGAAAAAAAAAGGTCTGCTTGCTGGACGGAGCTGAATATTCAACAAAGTATCAGGAGGAGCGACCTGGGCCGAGATATGCAAAGCAGGTGGGAGGCGTGTTGACAGACGGTGGTGGTGGCGGCGGTGGGTTCCTGTCGGGGGAAGAGGGAAGGTGGGACTCACGACGAACTGATGATGCAGGCGGGACGGCGCGGCGTCAGCAAGGATGCAAGTGCAAGGGTCAGGTGTCAGCCAGTGGGGTCAACGGAACAATTAGCAGCACCTGTCCAGGCGAACAATAGGAACGTAGACAACATTCATTTCGGTGTTGCACATTGCGACGGGGGTCATAAAGCCGTCAGAGGTTACGTTTCGCCCACATCTTACGTCATGACGTGGCGGCTTGCCTGGGGCACGGGAAAGTTATTAAGTAACTATAGTCTATGTATAAGGTTCCTAATTTTTTCTGATATTTTGGAATTATTGGTAGATTACTAGCTGCTGCTTTGTTTCAGATTGGAGTGGGAATCTGCAGTGTACAAAGGCAGCAGCTGCTTCCAAACATTAGAAGAAGAACGTTTACAAGCACTCAAGAACCTAGTTGTTAAGTACCACAAGAATGCTAAGGAAGCTGCACCAAAAATGGTTGCTGTGAGTAATGATTTACAATATTTACAATGTGAATAAGAGCAAGGTTATTAGGTACAGTAGGGTTGAGGGTCAAGTTAATTGGGAGGTAAGTTTGAATGGAGA
>JAUTXX010006504.1:0-10057 GCA_032273605.1 Panulirus laevicauda
CACCCTCCTCCGCACATCCTCATCAACAGCCGAAGCCTCGCATCCATATAACACCCATTTTCGCCTTCTTAGAAAACGATCCCTTTCCACACACTTCTTCAGTGCTCCCAGAACCTTTGCCACCTCTCCCACCCCTATACCTCGATTCCGCTTCCATGGTTCCAATCGGTGTCATGTCAACTGCAAGGTATTCAAAACACTTCACTTCCTCCAACTTTTCTCCATTAAAACTTACATCCCAATTAACTTGTCCCTCAACCCTGCTAAACCTAATAACTTTGCGTTTATTCAAATTTACTTTCAACTTCCTCCTTTTACACAGTCTTTCAAACTCAGTCATCAACTTATGCTGTTTCTCACTCGAATCTGATAACAATGATTAATAACATCAGCAAACAAAAATTGACTCACTTCCCATACCCTGTTATCCGAGACTTTTGCATCTACCGCCTTTACCAACCTCTCTATAAACAAATTAAACAATCATGGTGATATCACACACCCCTGCCGCAGACCGACCTTCAACTGGAACCATTTACCCTCCTCTCTTCCTACTCGGGTACATTACCTTACACCCTTGATAAAAAACTTTTTACTTCTGCTAGCAGCTTACCTCCCACACTAAATATCTTCAAAGGCCTTCCACAAGGCATCTCTATCAACCCTATCATAGGCTTTCTCCCGATTCACAAATGCCATACACAAATTCATTATTTCTCTATTTTTCACACACATTCTTGAAAGCAAACACCTGATCCACACATCCTCTATCACTCCTGAAGTCACAGTGTTCCTCCTTGATCTGATGCTCTGTTCATACCTCCTCCTTCTCAATCACTACCCTTCTATACAAAGAACCAGGTATAATCAACAAACTCATTACACCTCTGTAAATTGAATAACGCACCTTTATCCTCATTGTCTTCGTACGATGGCACTATACGTGCATTCCCCCAATCCACAGGCAGTTCGAAACGAGCCGTACATACAGTGAAAATCCTACCCAACAAACCAACAACACAGTCACCCACTTTCTTAAGACATTCAATTGCAATGCCAACCTGAAACCTCCTGAACCTATTACACAGGGTTCCATCAGTGCTCTGAAAGTCAGCAACGTCCACTGGTCCAGACTACAAAGTAATGAAACGTGGTCATGTATGTTTGTTTTGGCGAGGTTGGTGCAAGCCATCTCTATATATATTTTTTGTCCTATTCATGTAATGAGGTGTTAAGGATGGTGTCCAGTTCCCTGTTGATGTCTGTTACCATTAGTGCTATGCAGGAGGGGAGGAGGTTGTGGCTGTCTTAAACCATCATAGAAAGTATTTATGTGAGGTTGGCACGTAGCGTAGTAGCGGAGTGTTTGGTTCCCAAGCAGATTTGTGGGTCTAAAGCAGAGTTGTGTGGGTTGGAGAGAGAGTTTATTCCTTGGCTCTGCTGGGAATCATTTTTCTTTAGAGGGTCTGGGTGGTGACAGCACCGCTCTCTCGAAGGTGTACTGCCGATGTACTTGACATGTCTGCGTCTAACGCCATATCACGGAAGCATCAGCCAAGCGCATGAGTCATTTAAGGAAGAGGTGGTCAGCTGTCTTGTTATCTAGGACGATACGAGAGCTCACGAACAACAAGGAGCCAAGCTGTAAATAACAGAATGCGATACGCGATATCAGTTTATTCTTGTCTACTGATGAGATTTGATGAGGTGATTCACGGCAAAGGCCAGGCGATCATACATGAGGGGTGTGATCAAGGGTCGTACCGTCGTGTTCAAGGATCGTACCGTCGTGCTCAAGGGTCGTACCGTCGTGCTCAAAGGTCGTACCGTCGTGTTCAAGGGTCGTACCATTGTGCTCAATGATTGCACCGTCAAGTTTAAGGGTAGTATCGTCGTGTTCAAAGGTCGTAGTGTCATTTCAAGGGTCGTGGCGTCGTGTTCAAGGGTCGTACCGTCATACTCAAGGGTCGTACCGTCGTGCTCAAGGGTCATATCCGAAAAATTGACGAACATTCGACAGATCACAAACGCAATACCCAAATATCCTAAGGCTAAAGCAAAGTTCAAGCTTGCACTTAAATACACTCGTTAATACTTCAGCAAATACAGCGTCCGGTAGATCACAGCTGTAAGACTATGGAAGTGCTCATCCTTGACAAACTATCTCTAACTACAGAACGCCAAATCCAGAAAAGAAACCAGCCAATTCCATGTAACACAAATACAATACATGTGTTCATTTCCTCAAATAACACTAGAGACAAGTACATAGATAACATGTATCTACAAAATACGCGGACAATTCTAACCGCAAGATTGAGGACTGACTGTGTCACACACACACATATACCGTAACCATAATTATCTTCTAGCTTCTAAGGCCGGCCATAAATTCAGCCTAGCCTGGATCATCTTTGTGGTCGTCAAAAACGTCCTATCGACGCTACATTCTCATCTTCTATATAATCTACACCTTCTCTACACCTTCAATAACTTACATCTTCACTACACGGTCATCTTCAGCACCCTCATTATAACTACACAAGGGAAAAAAAAAAAACATTTTCATTACATTCTCATCTTCTATGCACGTCCATCTCCACTACCCCATTATCTTCACTAAATTCTTATTTTCCCTTAACACTGCCTACGCTAAGGCAGAGCTTTATATAAATTCGTTAAACATTTTCTATACCATTATGAATTCATTACACTCGTCATCATACACCAACTTTACAATACCCTAATCATCATTAAGCTATGTTTACTAAACGGCTTCTTCACTACACCCTGTTAACATACTCCCACGGTCGGCCTAACGATACTCCTTGACTATGCTACCTTCAAGGTCGGCCTATCTTCACGACACCTTGTCTTCGACAAATTAAGCTCAAGGTTAGCTACAGGCCGGTCCCAAACCTTATTCAGATAATCTTATGTACGTTCACTATGCTACTCTTCGATACACCTTCATCTTCGCTTACGCTTATTTATACTAGGCAAGTTTCGACTTCGGTCGGCCTTGAACTTTTTCCATGGAGACACACGGAAGACATATCCCCAACATCAGTGTACAGATAAAGGTTATATAGTTAATGTACCTTGAGTATAGTTGTTCCCTTCCAAAGCTGGTATATGTATATGCAATCATCTCTCATTCCCCCTTTGGAACTATTTCCCACCATCCTCTGAACCATCACCCCAAATTCTCTGGAACCATCACCTACCATCCCTTGGAATCGTACTCCTGTCATTCTCTAGAAACAAATCATCTTCAGGAAGCGTTCACAGCATCACAAGCCCTGTATACTCTACTCACTCTTCACTTCATCACTACACTGCTTCACCACCGGGCAGGAAAAATTTAGAGTTACGAAGAACGATTCGTAGACGCTATTTGTAGTCAGGTGTTCATGTATGATATGTTGAGATCTACATGTATGTACGTATGAAGAATGAAAGCCAACAGGTGAGGCAAAAAGAAATCTATCAGTTGCCTGGACCAAAGGAGTGACTGGACAGCCGAAGAGAATGTCCAAAAGTGCACCTGACATTCGATCACTTATAAATTTCTCACAAATATAAACGATAGAATCATTTGTAATTTTGTATCTAATGTGAAGGAAAGCGTAGATGCTTTCCTAACGGCAGATGCACAGACACGTAATATCAATTTCTTTTTGTTACCGATACGTGTTGGTTTTCTGTGGACGGTACAAATTTAGCAGCAAATTTGATGGGTAACTTCACTATACACCTAACCTCTTCCATCTCTTCATTGGAGCGGATACGCAACGAAACTTCAATCTCATGGTATACATATATAAATTGGTTAATGAATATATATTCAATTACCTTCCTGTATGTTATGAATATTAAAGATATGCTGGATAAAGTAAAAATAACCCAAACACTGCTTCTTCACCCTGCCAGTACCCTACTGAACCAGTGTATTGCCCACCACAACGCCTGAAACTCCTGTTACAGTACACACATCCACGTAACAGAGGACACCGGACTACAGTTATACACCCAACCTGTGCCACTATTGGCACCCTGGGCATCCAGACTCAACTTGTACTAGTAATGCACTCCCAAGAACACACATCCAAACTGTGCCAGTAAAGGCACACCCGAGAACAGTCCGTACTTGATGAGAAATCATCTTTACACACACACACACACACACACACACACACACACACACACACACACACACACACTGTATTTTCTTTCCTTCTTGCATTCGAATTTGTCTCTTGGGGTAAAAATAGCTCAACCTTAAGGCTGTTTACCTTCTCATATACTTCCAAACAGTTACGACCTGACCTTTTGACAAAGTTAGTCTACCACTTCCTCAAAAACTCTTAAATCATTCATATTTGCTTCACTTTCTTATCTATCGCCCTGGTTCATCTTTATGTTTCATTCAAGCGGTGGCCTCAAAGACAGCTTGTTCATGACTGGAGCCTCCAACATGAATAGAAGATAAATGAATAATTAGCATGAGTTTCCATGCGCATTTGCTTGTTTATGACTGTGTGAGTCCGCATGTGTTTGTGCAATAGTGAATGCTGGATCTTATATGCTGACAGCTGTGGGTCTGTGTAAACAGTATGAGATAATAATTCCCCAAATAACTATATATATAACAGGAGAGAGCTTTAACCAGCATCAACACCCAGTACAACGAGCAATGTTGTCGTCTCCTTACATATAGCCTAACACATACTTTGTGTGTCGATCCGACCGTTCTTACGTAGTAAATAAAGACTTTGGTGTCTGTATTACTAAGATTACTTAGAAAAAATATCTACGACGAAGTTCAAATATTTTCTGTTTACAGTACACTGTTGATCCCCCAACGCCATCTCCTGTTAACCAGAGGGGTGGCCACACTGAGGCCCCTCACACACACACACACACCCCTCACTCTAACCCACCCACACACTACTCAGTGATATCAGTCCTCTCCCCCACACACACTCACTCTTCCCCTCCCTCTTCTCCTTCCCTTCCTCAAATTTCACCCAAGTACACTATCTTAAGTCACCCTTATCACCTTTCAATGGTTTATTTGTTTAGGAACACCTTCGCAGTAAATTACGTTGGTTGTACCTCCTATCGAAAGTTTTCATGCAAAAGAAAAAGGTAATTTATGCTTTATGTATGCTAACCTTTGCGTCAACAACAACTACAATAAAGAAAAAAAATGAAGCCTAGCTGAGGGAGGGTCTTGCCGTATCAGTAAGAATGTAAATCATTCGACAAACGAAAATGTCTCCTCTCACTCCTGCAGCTTAGCCACCACCTCCCGCTGCTGATGGCTTTCATGGGCGAAAGGCTTTTGCATGAGGAAAACAGGCGCTTCCTCCCTATGATTAATTACTCATTATTCTGTGCATAAGATGCGTGCCTTTGGCTAGCTACTTCAGACATTCAGACAATACGGTAAATATCCTAAGAGACGATACATTGAACGTGCAAACTAAACTGCGTACATCACATGATTGTTAATGTTGAGCTCTGACATCATGTTAGAAATTAGGCTGCGAGTTCCCACACTCGCAGCCTAATTTCTAACATGATGTCAGAGCTCAACATTAACCCGTCACAGCTCCCTCAGCAGTGCACTATGGGTTTCCTCCCACACTGTTTATCTGGCCCTCATCTCAAGCGGGTTAACACACACCCTCAGGACATGTTACCCAGTGTCCTACGCCAATCTTAGTATCCATCCTAATGGAGCAGAGATATCAGTGGTATATATATACCTGTCGTTGGAACGCCTTTAACAGTTTATATCTCTACACTTTTGATATAAAAAGGCCAAATCCTCTCCCGAATATCTTTGCTTCCGTGAATTCCGACATCATCCAGTCACAATAGTATATCTAACCTTCCTGCACCAAGATCCACTTCACTGGCGTTTCCTCAGCTTTCAGGAAGCAGCCCACATCCAGTGAACGGTGTACCACAAGTCGAGTGTGTGTGTGTGTGTGTGTGTGTGGAGAGAGAGAGAGAGCATAACACAACAGAGAGGTTAAAAGGCTGAGTGTCTTTATGGCGAAGTTGCGAAGTCTTGGGCAAGAAGGGTCGTGTGATGACATGAATCGTAGTATGTCCTGACGGAGAAGATGGGTGGCGTTCAGATGAGAAAGAACAAGTGGCACGCGCCTGGGAGATGCAGTTTCAGATGGGTGCATGTCTGGTGTGATGGTGTTTTAAGTCCGGTTTGGGAGTGCGGTTGATAGATGGTCGCTGGGTCATTTTAGTGTGTATTTGTTTTGTCAGCGTCGTGTTTGTTCAGAGAGAAAGGATCTCTGGGTCTACAGGTTGCTGAAGTGTGAAATTAATATTTTTATCATTATTTGGAGGTTGTGGATGGTTATGGAAGGGCTTGGATGGGAAGGGTCTAAAAGGATGGTGTAAAGAAAGGATTGCCGAGTATAATAAGACTATTGGAACATCTATGTCGTAGTGTGCAGGCGTTGAACGCTTGTGCTGTCCAGGCTTTGAACTCGTGCTGGCTAGGCTACATGCCAGTGATTGCTATAAACGTTATCTTTTTTATATACGTGGATTGTAACTTTATCATATTCGCTTTTTACAGGGTGGATATCAAGCGTGTCAACTAAAGTTTAGAGTGGAACATTTATGCTGTTTGTAGAGAATGATACAAGATTCATTTTTTTGTCGAGATCTGGTACAGTGAGTGTTCTGAGGTCGCCGTTGGTCGCCGTTTCTCGCGTTTGCGAGGTAGCTCCTAAATCAAACGAAGAAAGGACACATCCACTCACATCCATTCTCTAGCTGTAATGTGTAATGCACCGAAGCTGCAGCTCCCTAACCACAACCAGGCCCCACAAACCTTTCCATGGTATACCCCAGACGCTTCACATGCCCTGGCTCAGTCCAATGACCGCACGTCGAGCCCAGTATACCACATCGTAGTAATCCACTCTATCCCTTTCACGCCTTTCACTCTCCTGCATGTTCAGCCCCCAATTGGTCAAAACCTTTTTCACTCCATCCTTTAGATCCAATTTGGTCTCCCGCTTCCTCTTGTTCCCTCCACTTATGACACATAAATCCTCTGTCAAAATTTCCTCACTCAACCTTTCCATATATCCAAACAATTTCAACACACCCTCTTCTGCTCTGTCAACAACACTCTTTTTGCTACCACACATCTCTCTTACCCATTCATTAGTTACTCGATCAAACCACCCCCCATCACATATTGTTCTCAAAGATTTCATTTCCAACACATCCACTCTCCTCCGTACAACCTTATCTATAGCCCATGTCTCGCAAACATATAATACTATTGGTAATACTATACCTTCAAACATACCCTTTCTGCCCTCCCAGATAACGTTCTCTATTTCCACATATCCTTCAACGCTCCCAGAACCTTCATCCCCTCATCCACCCTATGATCACTTCCGTTCCATGGTTCAATTCGCTGGCATATCCATTTCCAAGTATCTAGAAAATAATTGATTTCTTCCTTCAAATTTTCTCCAATCAAACTCACATCCAAAATAACCAGTCCCTCAACCCTCTTAACTAAAACCTAATATCTTTGCTTTTATTCACATTCACTCTCACCTGCGTCCTTGCAAACACTCTTCCAAACTCAGTCACCAACGTCTACAGTTTCTTACTCGAATCAGCCACAAGTGCTGTATCATCAGCAAACAACAACTGACTCACTTCCCAGACTCTCGCATCCCCCAACAGACTGCTTACTCGCTCCTCTCTCCAAGACTCTCATATTTACCTCCCTCACCATCCCATCCATAAACCAAATGAACAACCATGGTGACATCACACACCCATGCCGCAACAATCCACTCTCCTCTCTTCCTACTCGCACACATGCCTTACATCCTTGATGAAAACTTTTCAAGGCTTCTAGCAGCTTACATCCCACACCATATACTCTTAAGACCTTCCACAAAACATCTCTTTCAACCCTAAAATATGCCTTCTCCAGATCCACAACTGCCACATACGAATCCATCTGTTTCTCTTAGTATCTCTCACACACATTCTTCAAAGTAAACACCTGATCAACACATCCTCTACCACTTCTTAAAACCACACTGCTCCTCACCAGTCTGATGTTCTGTACATGCCTTCGCGCCCTCTCAGTCACTACCCTCCCATACAACTTACCAGATGCAATCAACAAACTTAAACCTTTGTAGTCTGAACACTCACCTTTATCCCTCCCCCCTTGCCTTTATGAAAATGCCTTTATACAACTGACCACGAGTGTTGCCTCGTAATTACAAACGCTAACCACTTCACCAAGGAGTCCCGAGAGTGTGTGTGTGTGTGTACTTTCCCCCTTGCACGATCCTCACTGTTGTGTTGGGTACACGACTGTCTAAACAAGCCAACCCATGTCCCTGGGAGCAAGAGTCACTCATGACGGCCCGTGGGCCCGCCTCCACCATGGAGAACGGAGAGTTGCGTCACCACGCTGCAGCTGTCACATTTCAGACGCTTTAATTAAATGGTTTACTCACTCTCACACCCACTAAGTACGTGGTTCATTATGAGGCGAGGAGGAGCAGCACACAAACAGCAGCAGCAGCAGCAGCAGCAGCATGCTTTCTGTGGTTCATCACAGCTCTCGAGTATGGGAAGAGGAAGAAGATGCTGGAAGGTACATGAACCTAGAACAACAAGCTTAAGCTAATGACATAACCCAGCCTTCCTTTGTTAAGTTAGGGGGACGTACCACAGAGGTCGCCCCAGGAGCTGTGGTGTATTATACAGTGGTGTTACGACAAGTGGTCTCGGAGGATTTTAATGAACACGAAACGGACACTCGACAGACTAAAGGAATATCAAGGGCTTCTAGAACTTCAACGGCATGGATCACACCATGTCTTTGTAATTACTTAAAGTAATTACTTAATGTAATTACTTAAAGTAATTACTTAATGTAATTACTTAAAGTAATTACTTAATGTAATTACTTAATGTAATTACTTAATGTAATTACGAGCCAGAAATTAAGACCGAAAGAGAATCTGGTCATAGGAATTACCAGGTGCTCAACACCTGGCTTGATCAGGCAGTACCTGACCAGCACTGGTGCCACTTCAAGTGGACGGGTCTATGTCCGACTACCACCTCAATAGCCTCCACATACCTCCGCTGTTCATCTATTCAATTTTGTCCCCCAATTTTGTCCCCCAATTTTGTCCCCCATTGCCCTTATAAAAGGACATTGTGCATGCATTTTGCCACTCCCCCTCCACCTCTCCTTGGGCCATACAAATGTCGAATAGTGTGTGATTAACCGCTCAAGAAAACTGGTGATCCTTTCTTGAGGAACTCAAATGCATTTCCCATCCACTCCTGCCGCTTCGTCTCCCTCACCCTGCGTGACACAAACACACCGCGTCCCCCTCCCTATCATCCAGTACACTCTAACATTCTTTCAGCAACGCACTCCATCTCTTCCTCACATCTCTCAGTCTATTCTACTTTCCCACCTCATCTCCTCAAAGTCGCCCAGACTCATTCTCCTGTTCTCCTCACACAACTCACCTCCTTCCATAATAATCTCATTATTCTCTCACTCGATGTTTGCTCATCTCATCTCTTATCTGCTGTCTTTTCTCAGCCCCCGTACGTTTCTCTTGATCTCATGCCACTTTCTCCTATACTCCTACCAATGGTTTGCACTCCTTCCCAGGACGTGTGTGTGTGTGTGTGTGTGTGTGTGTAAAGATTCGTCGAGACTGTAGTAAATTAACAACACTTCTCGGTTGTGCCATTACTGGCACAAAAGGTGGCCGGTGGGTAACTGTAACATAGGAGTGTCATAGGTGGATGTGTGTGTGTTGAGTAACATGTGACGAGTTGATTCATTTCAAATCTATTCATCCTATCAAGGTCGGTCTTGATTTACCACCGTTCTGAACGTACGATTGTCTCAGTAAACAGCACAGCAAATCTTTCTTTTTCTTTCAAACTATTCGCCATTTCCCGCGTTAGCGAGGTAGCGTTAAGAACAGAGGACTGGGCCTTT
>JAUTXX010006515.1:0-10056 GCA_032273605.1 Panulirus laevicauda
TAACATCCCCACTATCTTGGAAACCCATCTTAAGGAAATATCTAAGTCTACCTCTAAGAAAATGGGAGTACTGTTTAGATGAAATTTCGTTTCTTTCGAACAGTTGCTCCGTTTATACAAAGGACTCATCTGTCCTTTTATGGAGTACTGCACTCACACCTAGGGTGGTTCTAGCTCTTCATCCTTATTTGACAAAGTCAAAAGCAGTCCGACTTATAAACTGTCCGAGGATAACTTCAAAATTTGACCCACTTGCAGCACGCCGCAATGTTATTATAATTTCCCTCTTCTATAGGTATCACTTTGGTTTTTGTTCCCAAGAGCTGACTGTTTTTTATGCCCCCACCACTAGCTAGACCATGCAATACTTGGCAAGCTGGTGCATTACATGATTACTGTGTGGCCGTTGGCAACTAAAGGGTGGGCCGTTTTGATAACTGCTAGTTTCCCTACACCTCAAAACTTTGGAACTCTCTATCATGTCTTTCCGAATAACTATGACCTGGTACTTTTTAAGGCAGGTCTTTTTCCCCTGTCTAAAATTCTTAAATGTTTTTCATTCTCTTTTTTTTCCCCTTTTGGATAATCTCTTAATCCTTCTATTTATGTGGATTTTTCCGTAAGTGGAGCCTCTACCATAAAAAACTATCAGACTTAATACTACCACCAAAACACTCACCCCAGCCATTGCCACACGTAACATTACTACCCTAACACCTTAACCAACCGTCACCACACGTAACATCAGCACCACCACAACAACCAACAAACACGACGAAATTGCAGAATTAGAAAGTTCTGAGATCAGTCACGACCCACAAAAACATGGTAAAGGAAATGAATTACTGGGATCAAGCTGAAATCGCTGAAGCTGTACCCGCTGAAACGCAGGCAGGAGAGCTATATCAATGCATATACCAAAAGAAAAATCTGAAAAGGTAAGGTTCCCAGCATTTAATCTAATATAGATTCTTACCACTGCGACATACGTAGAAGGCTGAAAAAAATATACAATCTCCGAAATCCAAAAGTGCCATATGAGCAAGAAAAACGGAAGACACCTTCAACATTCGGTGCCCATGACACTTCAACAGTAGTCAGCAGAAACACCTTGCACAGTGTGCATGTCTAGGAGCGCCCTGGACAAATACCTAAAAACAAAAATATGTCCTCGGAGGGGCGCTATGTGGGCCTGGGGTCTGCTGCTGCTGCTGCTAACAGCTTGGTCGACCAACGACCCAACCCAGCAGCCTGAGCCCAGCCAGGACTGTGCGGGTACAAGACGCACCATTAGCGTACCGTCATAAATTAAGACGTGTGTCAAAAGATGTAAAATGAGTGGCTTCCCAGACTTACTGTACACAACCCTGGGCGACAAGACCTCAGGATCATTCTTGCCTCTCTCACCTGCTGGATCACAAAGACAAACATGTAGAGGCGCTGAAGAACAAACAATAACGCTGTGGAGGTGTTGGAGAACAAACATTAACACTGTAGAGACGCTGGAGATAAAGCAATAACACTTTAAAAGCGCTGGAGAACAAATAATAAAACTGGAGAGGCCCTGAAGAACAACATAATACTGTAGAGGCGTTGGAGAACAAAGAAAACGATGTGATTGGCTGACAGACTCTGGAAGAGCCTCTGGTGGATGTGACGTTACTCCACAAGAGACGTGACCGCGGCGTCACACCACAGCAGACGTGACCGTGGCGTCACACCACAGGAGACGTGACCGTGGCGTCACAACACAGCAGACGTGGCCGCGGCGTCACGCCACAGGAGATGTGACCGTGGCGTCACACCACAGGAAACACACACAACATCAACATAATCAATAGAGATGGATATACAATTCCTTCAGAAAAGAACCACACGTAAATGTTGCTGCCTCCAGAGTAGAGAGCAATGTTCCTCAGAAACACCTGAACTGGGGCTACTACATCGTCTCTCATTCTACCACCTGCCAGAAATGCACACACCAACGGCAGTCTCGATCCGTCATGCACAAATCATACGAGAAAAAGGACAGAAAATGTCATCTGTGGAGAACGGTGAGGGAGACTATGTACAAACGGACTAGAATCAAACTTTCTTTTCAGTAAGCCACTTGGTATGGCACCCTCATTCCACGGAGGAGGAATGTACAAGGAGGAGGAGGAGGAGGAGGAATAACTCTTCTGCACCCCGCCTTACCTTGGCCCAAGGACATCAGAGCCACTGCTGCCTCCTTCAAGAAGATGATAGGCTGGATTTTACGAGCCCTCGCAGGATGAGGGCAGCACAAGCAATACCGCCACTCCTCACAACACTTATACACTCCTGACTACAATAACATCATGTGCTAACACCGCCTTTCATGGAGAGTGGACCTGTCGAGCTTGGGAATGTGTAAAGATCACTCACCGGCAGCGTTGACACTGTGAAACAGCAAAACTACTGATAACCACTGAAAGCCCCCGCGCTCTATCGCCTGGACCACAAGACGGAAGGCGTCACAATCTACGCAGGGACAGTCCTCAACGACTTGCTTCCCAATAAACATTCCTTATTGGCATGGCAAATCTGGAAGACCTATAAGACACTCAGAATCAGGAAGTTCAATAAATGCGATAAACCATTGTTTAATATAAGGGGTTCAAGACTTTTATTCACTAAGTGAGGAGGATGGAACGCTGAGAGACCTATTAGCGGTGAGATTAAAGAGCTCATGGGATGAATACAAACAGAGAGTACCTGATCGTGTACACGAGATACGAGAGCGCACACGCCGCCCGCGGCCCGTAACGTCAAACACCCTGATTGATCGGAGGAGCAGCGGAACAGCTTCTTCCCGAAGCCGATCTTTATAATTGAAGCTTCTTAACGAGACAAGTTATGGATAAGACATCCCTAAACCAGCCGACACCATCACATCCAACACCATCACACGTCACAGTAACCACAACCACCACGACTGCATGTTACAAGTTCCACAACCACCACATCCAGCACCATCACAGGCAACGCAACGAGCACAAAATCCACGTCAAACACCATTACACGTAACACTACCACCACTACAACCACATCAATTACCATCATAACACCTCATCAACGATATTACCACCACGGCACGTAACACTGTCATCAACACCCACATCAACAATTAGAATTAACACAACCATAACCACACCAACCACAACCACACGTAGCACTACCGCTACCAAATCCATACCAGCCACCACAAATAACTCTGCCACCACAACACCAACAACCACCACCACGCCAAACATTACAACACCCACACCAATCACTGTAAACACTAACACAACATCCACATCAAATACCTCCACACAACACTCATACCACCACAACCAACACTCATACCACCACAACTACCACTCATAATACCATCACCACCAACCAACACCGCACGTGATAATTCCACCATAACATCCAAACCAACAACCACAAGCCCATCACAATACCCACATCACCACAACAGCAGCCTCATCCACCACCACCACCACCACCACCACAGGCATCATACGCACCACTTACCACCACACCAGCCATGAATAGAGGCCACCGTCAGCCACCACGTCCAGGGGGTTGTCGGAGACTGTGTGGTCCTTCTGGCCGGATGCTGCCGCTGATAACCCACCGATAACCTGCCCTCCCCCATCCCCGAGGCCACCAGATCCTCAGCAAATCTTCAACGTACCAGTAACACACCACATAAACACAGCGCTTACTTCATTCCAACAGAGGGTCGCGGACGACAATCCTGGCTCAAGTAGGACCTCCCAGTAATACCCAGGCTCAAGTAGGACCTCCCAGTAATACCCAGAGTCGAAACTGTACCGAGATCTTCGTCTCCGCCTATCGAGACAAATGGCTCGGTACAGCTTCGTCCACAGATGTTCCAGGCTGTTTCTAAGCCTGTTGACACAGAAGGCTCGGTACAGCTTCAACCAGGCGTATCCCAGGCTGTGACTCAATCTGTCGAGACAGAAGGCTCGGCATAGCTTCGAACTGGTGTGTCATAAGCTTTCTCTACCTGCCAAGGCATAGGGCTCGATACAGCTTCGAA
Organism: Panulirus laevicauda; assembly: GCA_032273605.1. Lineage (NCBI taxonomy): Eukaryota > Metazoa > Arthropoda > Malacostraca > Decapoda > Palinuridae > Panulirus > Panulirus laevicauda. The sequence continues at coordinate 4,076 of JAUTXX010006515.1, forward strand.
CAAAAACATCCTACGCTCTCTCTCTCTCTCTCTCTCTCTCTCTCTCTCTCTCTCTCTCTCTCTCTCTCTCTCTCTCTGCCTTTCGAAACACAGGACTTGGTACGACTTCGATCAGAAATGACTAAGGCTCACTTTGTACTTTTCGAAACTCGGGACCCGGTACAACTTCGACCAGAATGATCAAGGTTCTGTCTGAGCCCTTTTCGAGACAGAGGGTTCGGCACAGCTTCGAGCATCCATGTCCCATAACTATAGCTCACAACTCTATTAAAACACTAGCAACACAGTTACTAGGCCACAATTACAGTTAGGCACACAAACCTTACATAAATCAAGTAACAACATATTACAGACTACGTATAAAAACCAAAGTATTCAAGACCGTTGCACAACTCTCAAATATAAACACTACGTTATAATATGGACAGTAAACATTAATTCCAATAATCATAATTTTCATACATCCGATCACAAAGAGCAGGTAACCACTCGTGTACGAATCAAATAATTACAAGACTGAGGCATCACTTTAAGAAATAAATCATTCATACGAGATTTTAAACTATAACTAATCTAAAAACTGAAAAGACCAATAATTAACACAGGCAATTAAATCCCGTCAATATTTGTCCATCGCGGTCGTACACGTCTCTTAAACATCTGCTTTGCATAGTCAACCACTCACACTGGGGGATAAATATACCATCACCACCAGGACCCAAACTTCAATGTGGCGAACAACAACAGTGTCATCACCACCACCACCACAACCTGCAGGTCAACACCTTACCCCCGCACTGTTGTATACCAAGCCACTCGCTCGTATCGAGTTTTCCCGTCGCTAGTGAATCATACGGCCACCACAGGTTCAATATATACACCCAGGTTCCCTGAATTATCAAAGACTTTTCCTGGCCTCAACACGCAGGAACCTGTACACTCTCTACACACGCGCGCTCGATACACCAGTGTAGGATTCCCTCCTCCTTACGGCACAGAGAGGTAATTACAAAACCCCATACGGCCATACCACCTCAATGTCTAACGTCGTAACCATAGTCCGTCCGGAGGTGTCGCAATGTCTGCGTCAAAGACATCATATCTACTAAATACCGACAACCATCTTCGATAAATCAGCCCATAAAAAACCATCCTTGGAGGAAAATTCTTCCCTCTCATTTCCTCGCCACTTGTGAGCAGCCCCTGGACTGGCGTCGTGTCAGGTTTCAATTTCACTGGTGATCCGGACATGCCAGAACCCACGTGTCAACCAATCGCTCACTCTGTTACAGAAGCTCCCATGAGTCACGCAGGCACGGAGGGAGAAGCCCTAGCCAGAGAGCAGCACCACCTCCCACTACACTGTAAGGCTCTGACAAAGTCCATTTTCTATATCACCTGCGAGACACAGGCAATACATCCCACATGATACATTCGCCAGTCTAAACCCCACTATTGACCTTCCCAGTGTGAGGTGTATTTACCGGATCTTCCCGGTACGATATGTTCAATGAACCTTCCCAGCAAATGAACCCGTGAGACATCCATTTCCAGTTTCGAGACAGTTATCAATCATGAACACAAGTCTGCACCGAAGGCTTCAGTTCATCGCATACATTCTCAACGCCACGGAGAGGGTGACAAATGACAACTGGGAGGGAGGATCCTCGGAAGGCTTGTCTCGCCTCCACCACAACATGCGTCAGTTACCAACAGTTATAGCATGTTAAACCTCCTGATAAACAGTATAAAAATAAAACGAGAATTCTGGGTCTTATGCCGTGGATGCTGGGAGACAAGTGTACAAATTCTCAAGGCCAAAGGCTTAAGTCTTCCAGATTAAGCTTTCCAGGTTACAAAAAGAGATTTCCGTGACCATTAAAAAAAAATGAAACTCAAGTTTAATGGTTCTTTTACGCATTCGCATTCTCACATGCTGGAAAACAACTGCATTAAGGTTTCACGAGCAACAATCAAGTGTTTCAGTTGTAACCAATGTGAAGTTGAAGGTTGGAGACTCCTGCTTGCGATGGAGAGAAGACAATGGTAAACACATCGCTCCCCGAGTGTCAGACATGCTAACGCAGACCAAACAAAAAGCGTGAAGGCAAGACAAACAAGGATGCGTTGTAGAGTGTACGTTGTAAGAGGTTTTATGTATAAACAAGTACCTTAGATTCACTGAGACAGAAAGTAAGACCAGCAAGCTTGACACGGAGGGTGTAAGGTGGTTCCGGCCACCACTTCAACAAGCAATCCACAGGGGCACTGTAAACTTATATATCTGAGAAATATGATTTCTCATTAACAACAGTGTGATGGTTCAAAATACCAGCCCAGAATAAGAAATGGAAATCGTCCAGCTGAGCTCGTGTTCCCGCATGTGATGCACGATATTTGACCCTGTAAATCAGGTTTCGCAGCCATAGGCACGAGCTGTTGTGAGTATGGCAGGCTGGAGGTGGTGTATGGCAGGCTGTTGGTGGTGTATGGTAGGCTGCTGATGTATTATGGTGGGCTAGTGATGTAGAATAATGGGCTGGTGATGTAGTATAGTGGGCTGGTAATGTAGTGTGGTGGGCTGGTGTTGTTGTATAGAAGTGTATGGTAAGGACCTGATGATGTCTGCTTGTGTCCCTTACCCTGCGAGGGGTCTTTAAGTCCTCGCCTCCACCACAAGGAAATAATTGAAACGTATCAGTAAACACCAGTGTATATATGAGGTGGTTGAAGCGCACTCAGGCTCTCAAATCACTCACTCAGGTTGAGCTTCCGCATTCATACGAGCTATTCTTAGTTTTTGCACCCCGCACACTTAGGCGAGTTATCAAAAGAGACTCAAGAGAGACTTAAGAGACTCTAAGACTCAATTCACAACTCTAACCTCACGTTCTAAGTAAATTCTCTCGCTACGACTGTCCATGCTTCTCTTACTCGCGGCCTAATTCTCCTCCTTATCCTTACAACTACCATAACACTTCATCATCAACCCCTCACATATGTGCTGTATCATGAGGCTCTCGTCCATATGGTACATAAACCTCTAATATGATTTCTTCACACATCCTGATCACATTTCATTCTTTATCAATTCGTTTTGTCCCAGCTACAATGCCTGTATTATCCATTCTCTTCGGCTCTTAATTTCTTACTTACCAGGAAGACTTCAGTTTCACAACACATGTATCAAGAGTTGAGACAAGTAAGGTCTTCAAGTATACTTCTTGTACACTCCTCATCTACGTTCATACAAGTCACAAAGAGTTTCCACTGCATATCCAATTTCTCTCTACCACGACTCCACTCTAACTTCCAACTTATCCACACCTATCCTCCCTCATCTTCACACCCAGATGCACAGATTAGTTCACAGTTTCTACGTTTACTACGGTAGACGATATGACACACACTAACAATCCACCTCTTTCTAAAAACAAGATTTTTGTTCCAACTCAAATTTACTTTCTTTTTCTCCTGGCCACCTCATCAGAGGCAAAACCTACTCAAGACCCCTTTGATTCAGCTAACTAAAGAGCACTACCTAATACAACAGCAGTGGCAGCTTCCATTCGCCTCCACCAGTGTACCACTGTCACCCCAGTCTTATTCCCCTTACGTGTCGTCCCCTTCATAAGAACACTTATACAACTACGGTGACATCACAACCTCGAAGCCTTACAAAAGAACCCACTCTTACAGCCATACACTCTCATAAGGGAACTACTTCCGTTTAGAAGATCTTAACAACATTTTCAAGGAGCCGATGTTCACAAAAACGAAACTCACAACCGTCTTATCTGACCACGAATATTACATGGATTATCTTAAGGACTTTCTCCACTACTTGTCTATAAAGGACTCTCTCCACAACTTGTCTAAGTTTACAAATCTGCCCTGGGTATCCCTCATCTCTCCCTGAACCTCGCAGTGCTCCTCACCTAACCAAGAGGTTCACAGACCTACTCTAATCAAATCATTAGCTAACCATACACGCTGCCAACCATAGAGATAATGATCATCCCACTGTGATGCTTACAATCACCTCGACTACAGTGGACCCATCACAACCATCGTCCAGTATTGAGGCGCTTGACTACTTTCCCCCGATGCCACGTACACTTTCCAGGCCCGTGTGCATCAGCGGGTACGACGAGGGTTGTAAGAAGCATGTCTTCAGCACGAGGATTGCTATCGGCACAAGTGCTACAGGTACAGAGATGGCAAGGGAGACAAGAGCAGGACTGATACGTAGCTGCAGAGAGGGAATATGACGAGTGGCAGCGTGGATCGTGTGAGGTCTAATTGGCAGGGAGTTTGTCTACTTATGTGATAGCTATATGTAAGGCCAGCCTCTTACTGGATACAAGAAGAACGTGTACGAAAAAGCAAGTAAAATGAAAAATGAAGGAATGAGTGTCAATCTTAATTTCAACGAAAAGATGCTAATGAGGTAGGACATAACGAGGCGAGGCTGAAGTGCCTTGCAGAGTTGCGTGATGAATGCTTTGCTACGGGCTGCCATGGAGGTAGATGGCACAGCATGTAGAGGTTGTGAGAGGGGAGGAGCAGCATCATGGAATGGAGACTGATGGGAAGGTCAGGTGAGGGGAAAAAAAGAGAGACGAGAAGCTGAATCTCTCAAGAATTGAAAAGTCTGGCGAAGACTTCTAATTCTGAAAAAAAAATACAGTAAAATGCTAGCCACATATCAATAAAGGGAAAAGGGACTCTTGGAAAATGATATATATGTAAAACCAGGAAAGAATAACCAGACATTTTGCAAGCAGGTACACAGGGGCAGTAGGGAGCTGTACCTGGTAAGCGAAGGACATTCGAAACAGGTTGGGGAAAAATACGATAAAAGAGGACTGGAGCTTGGAAGACGTTGAGAGAGAGAGAGAGAGAGAGAGAGAGAGAGAGAGAGAGAGAGAGAGAGAGAGAGAGAGAATGGGGGGGGGGGGGATCACGATTGAGTGTGGTGGTATAAGAAGCGTAGGCAAAAAATTAAAAGTTCATGGTCTGTTGCTTTGTGGATTAGTCTGTCATGAGATGACGGTATAAGTACGGGGGAGGAGGCACTAAAAAGTGGCAAAAAAGTACTAATGCACTTAAAAAAATAGGAAAAGCTGGGGATGTGTAAGAGGATATTGAATGTGATGGTGAACAGTGAAAGTAAAATCGAAGATGAGAAAGTAGCATTAAACACCAGGTCATTTTCAGTGTTCATTGCAAGACGATTTCCGTGGGTCTGGCATCTGTCAGTGCCTTATACTGATAACAGTCTTATATCTACACTGATACCACCTGTAAGCGATGACACGAAGCTGGTGACTTGTGGGAACCTCCATATCTGATATGCGAGAGTGTGAAACTGAAGAGGGCGCAACAAGGCACCTGGGGAATACAAATACTAGAAATCATTATGCACAACTTACTGTTGTGTGTTACACATCTATAGACCCATCTTCTAACTTCACAAGTCTTGTGATGTGTTACACATTCATAAACCCATCTTCTAACTTCACAAGTGTTGTGATGTGTTACGTGGTTATAAACCCATCTTCTAACTTCAGTGTTGCGATGTGTTACACGGTTATAGATACAACATCTAACTTCACCAGTCATTTCTGTTTTAAGCATTTTGTGTGTCTAAATCCTTCATCAAACCATTTTGTTTTCTCCATCGCCCCTTCAATTCTACCGTGTCCATGAAGCAGCTGAGATAGGCATCCTCTTCCCGCCCGAAGCTGTGTTGCTATAGGAGACTTACGAGGATTCTACAGAATTAACTCACAATTTACGAATTTCTCAAGAAATCTTATAGACGAGAGACGTTAGCCCTATTGGTCAGTTGTTGTTTTGTTCGAGGTTTCCAACCTCTCTTACAGGATGGGGATCTCAGAGTTGGTCACCAGTTTCCTGAAATTATGCCAGAGTCCAGAGTCCAGACTCTCTCTCTCTCTCTCTCTCTCTCTCACTCT
>JAUTXX010006526.1:0-19221 GCA_032273605.1 Panulirus laevicauda
GATCCACATCAATACATGCCTCTCTACATCCACTCCATTCATCTCGCTCTCCTACTTGTAATTCCCTAAATTATCTGAATTGCTGACAGTACATACCTTATACCATTCCTCTTTTGCCTGATGTGGTTTCTGGATTCACCCCTAATACATCTGACTTTATGGAAAGTTCCAGGCAATATGTCCATCTTGTCATTTGGCATTTCATTGTCATTTTGGATAGTCTCGCTTGATGGATGTAAATTCCTGTGTGCTTCTGTATTCTTACAGTGGTATACCACTGTATCCTACACTGGTGTACCACTGTGCTGTACATCAGCATACCTCTGTATTCTTAGATCCATTAATTCTCAGCTACTTAAACCCCTCCTGGTGTCTTGCCATATTTTAAGTATAATATCACCTTTGATACCTTGTTCTTTGCCTTTACATTCAGCCTTACTACATCATCTGCTGTACATTAGACTTTATATTAGTATTAAAGTTCTTATATGTGCAAGAATCACTCTTTAAGCTCATTTTATCCATGATCTTATTTCAGATTCTCCCCCATGGTTAGGCATCTTCAGCCAGGCATGTGAGAAGTGGGAGGGGCTGCATCTGACTTCAGAGTTAGACACTGTCATTCAAGGCAAAATCCAAAGCAAGGACATCAGCCTTCTTGAGTTTCGGAACTATCTCTTCCAGAGGCAGTGCGCCTTGCTTTTCCAACTGAACAAACCATGGGAGGCAAGTAAGAAATTCCTGTTTGATCTTGTTACAGATGTTACGGATATGTGATGTGAAATTGTTGTATGTATATGAGTATGCCAGTGAAACTTGTTTTCTGTAAATGCACTATGTGTTTGTAAATGTATTAGTTGATCTTTCTTGCTTTGATGGTAAAGTGATACTGAAATGTTCTGGACTCCAGTGTCTTTTTTCCCTTTAAGTCTCAAAAATCCAGTGGTAGAGCATATTGTGCATGCTCTTTGGGTGTAGTTATGTAGACTTGGGTTGATTCTTTGTGAGTGTTATCATGTCTAATAATTGTTTTGTAATAATGAATAAGATGTGGTTCACAAGTGAGACATATATGAATACAGTTTCCAGATAATTTTTATAGGCGTTATTTCCATTCTTTGTCCTCCTTTTGAAATGATTTTGTGTTTTGTCATTTAATACGCTTATACTCATTACATTACCTGTGTTATTACCGACGATGGTTTTTGGAATGAATTTTATGTTGTGCTTAACTTTTTTGCTGTTGCAGGTGGCATCACGTGCACTGATGTTCTTACAAAATACAGTTGGAGAATTGAAAATCTTGGATGTCACAGTAGCCCCAGGAGGAGTGTCATGCTGGGGGGTTTTGTCATGCCTAGAAGTCATTGATGCTTTGCATTGCTTCAAGGACCCATCAACTACTGACGCTCATGCACACCACACTGCACCACTGTGGGCTTATGCCAGGGACAAGGTGGGTGTTTTGATACTCTTTTGTCACATGCAAGATATGAGTTCTCATTTAATCCTTAAACAGAGGAGAGGTGCATATTCTACCTCTGTCTTTTACTAAAAACAAGATTATTTTATGCATTTTTGCCATTTCCTGAATTAGCAGGGTGGTGCCAGGAATAGACAAAGAAATTGCCTTATTCACTCATCCGTTCTTTAGCTGCCAGGTATAATAATTGGAACCAAAGCTCCCTTTCCACAACCAGGCCCCACAGACCTTTCCATGGTTCCCTCTGCTTCACATGCCTTGGTTCAGCCCATTAACAGCATGTCATCCCATGTAGACCATATTGTTCCAACTTGCTTTGTCCCTTGCATGCCTTGCACCCTCCATGTTCATGCCCCATGCCTTCAGAGCATCTTTCACTCCACCCTTCCATTTCCTCTTTGGTTTCCTGTTTTAATTGCTCCTTCCACTTTTGACATGCATTCCCTCTTAGTCATCATATTCTCACTCATCCTATCCATATTTCCAAACGTTTCAGCACACCCACTCCAGCCTTTTCTTACATACTCTTCTCTATCTGTCTATATCTCTGACACCTGTTCCAACTGGAACTCCCTCAAGCAGGTGTCCATGGCACGAGAGACTTCCATTGCTACTTCTTACTCCTCTTACTACCACAACTTTTTCTTTCCCTGTCATTTCATATCTGATCATCCCTGCTCACTCCACATATTGCTCTCAAATATTTACTTTCCAAAACATTTAGCTTATCCTTTACATTTTTATCTAAGGCCCATATCTCATACCCCTCTTTGCCCTTAAAGACAGTAATCTCTCTTTCTACACATTCCTCAATGCACCCAAGACATTTACCCCCTTCAGTGGTTGTCGAGTTGCACTCTTCTGACCCAGGTAGGTGTCCTTTCTTTCCGCCTCACCACTCGTGGATTTTCCTTTGGAAAATTAAAAAAAAAACGCGAGGGGAGGATTTCCAGCCCCCCGCTCCCTTCCCTTTTAGTCGCCTTCTATGACACGCAGGGAATACGTGGGAAGTATTCTTTCTCCCCTATCCCCAGGGATAGCCCAAAAAAAAAGATATATCTATCTATATATCTCTCTGTATCAGTGATGCCTGTTCCATTTGGTAACTCCCTCAAGGGGGTTGCCATAGCAAAAGAGTCTCCATAACTAATGAACCTTTAGTGCCTCACCCTTAGCAGGCCACATGCAGAGGGCAATTCTAATGCAGTATTTTTTGAGGCTATTGCCAAATGTTCCCACCAACTACTATTACTTAATGTGGTAACCAAATGTTACAACTTACTGCTAATTAATGTTTCTTCATGATACTTCAACCAAATGTTTCTGCCTAATGCTCCCGTCTAATGTTCTGTGTACTTCTTCTATCTGTTGTCAAAATGCAGGGTTAGTGCATGACAATCATGCAGGAAAATCTAATTAGGAAGAATGAGTTTTGTGAGTTAAGTGTTTGTCAAGTGTTATGTGTGACAAGGAGAGACTGTGATAGTGAACAGTCGACATATGGATTGAAGCAGAAAGAAAAGACAGCTACTTGGGTCAAAGGAGTGCAAACTGACAGCTACTGAAGTGCTGGCTCATGAAACAGCCATCATTAACCCTTCCAATACCCAGGTGGGTTGTACCTGTAATATACCCCCTGGTCAGTGGTTGCCTACCAACTACTACCTACCAAAAAGATATCAAACACAGATAGGCAAGAGCCCTTGTATTTTGTCCTGGAAGTATGTCTCTTTTGCATGATTTACATTTCCCATACATAACATCATGGTCTCTCTCTGATATTGCAAAATATATAGAGAGACCTCATTGTATTACCAGGAAAAAGAAACGTGCATGGAACAATTACAAAAACATTTAAAAGGAAACTTGATTCATGGTTGAAGTTACTTCAAGATGTAGTTAGGATTGATGAATATGTAATCATCGTGTCAGTAAAGAGAGACGATATTATTCTTCAAGCAAGATGTACTGTGATTACTTCACACTTTCCTTGTCTTTTGGCAAAATCTCTTCGGAGATACTTATAGGTTGGTAAGAACTGTTCTATGCTAGCTAAGCCCTATGAAGAATCTCATCATAGGTAGGTACTCTCTCCTTTCTTAATTAGGTGGTTGATTGATCAGTTTTGATTATTTTTCCTCTTGATCAATTTATTGATTGATTAGTTGTGACTGAATGCATCAACTTGTGAGGGACATATTATGTACTATGATACCGTTATATTTTTTAGACCCCTCCTTTTTTTACATGCCTTGATTCAGTTATCTTATTAAGGATGATCATCTTCATTATATCTGTCAGTACCTTTGCTTTTATTTCTGACTTCTTTATTTTTTGCAATTAGCCTGATTTTGATGGATTGTTGATAGTTTGCTTTACAGTTACAGGAACTAGGAACACTGTGTGGATTGATGCCAGGCAGTACAACAGATAGTGCACAGCTGCATACTGTCATCTCTCTGGTGTATGGTATGGGGAATGACCCACATGCCCATGATAAACCTCAGGATAATGTGCTATCCCAGGGCACACCCATGACTCGACTGAAGGATTCTCTATCATCTCCTCAGGCATTCAAGAAACATTTTCTTGTATGTTTTTTATGCTAAGTTGTCTCAGGTTGATTTGTGTCCACTAACTTTTTTGATTAAGTACTTTTTGCCAATTTGAATTTTCTTTCAGCTTAAATGAGAAGAAACAGAATTACTGATCCTTGAGGAGGAGGATTAGTAACAAAGAAATGATAATGAAAAGGAAAATAAACATGGTAAAGGGAAGATGAGGAAAAATTGAAAATTAAAGTACAATTTCCTTTTTGAATTGTAGATTCCTTATTTATCAAATGTAAAGGATGGAAAGTATGAAGAGATACTTGAGTAAAGGACTGAATAAAGTCTCTGAAGATGATAAAAAAAGGAAAATAATATGTTGTTACTGAAAGCAGATGATGAGAATGGCAATTTAGGATGAAAGAACATCTTGGTTTAATGAGGATGCAGAAAGAATGGGGAATGAAAATTTGATTAGTGTAAATTGAATATATTGTAGGTAGGTCAAGTAAAGTTACAGTAACAGGAACAAGAAAAGTATAGATACAAGATGCACCAGATAGAGGTAGATTTGATATATGGATCTTTTCTGAGCATGCTGCTAAGTGCATGCAGAGTAACATGGTTCATGTAGAATCCAGCACCTCTCCTAAAGTGTTGGAAACCTGTTAGCAGTGTTATAAGTACTTAAGTAATATTGGAAGTACTCAAGCAGTGTTGAAGGTACTCTGGTAGTGCTTTTATGTAGAGGTAGTCCTTAACTAATTGTATATTAATGATAGTATGTAAATGACAAGAATGCAAATAGCTTTGCAGGTAAATATCATGAAGTAGAAGTGGGGAAGCATTATAATCGAATAATATCTGTTGACCATCTCTCCTACTCACATATGCAAACTTGTGTATATCCCTCTTTTTAACCCAGGTATTTCCGATCACCAGTATTTTTCAACACAACTTCACAAGTTCTTCACCATTATGCTCTCAGCTGCCACAACATTTACTTTTGCTTTTAAATCAACACTAGGTCTTGTATGTCAAAACTTCTGACACTTACTCAGGTGCTCCCAAAATACATTCTATCACACACTCCCACAACTCCTGCTTCAGGAGTAGTGCTACTCCTTACTTAGCTCTTGTCCTCTCACCAACACTTGACTTTACTCCCAAGACATTTCCAAACTATTCTTCCCCTTTACCCTTGAGCATCATTTTCTTCAGAGCCAGAAGGTTCAGGTTTCTTTTCACAAACATACAATCTATCTCCTCTCTCCTTATCTTAGAGACTCTTTTGCCTTGGCCATTCAATTAATGGAGTTCCTGGAGGGAACAGGCATCAGAGATATAGATAGATAGATAGTTTTAAAATGTTCTCGAGATACATGTAGGAGATAGCTAAACCAAGAGTGACTGAGATTGAACTGATGCGAATAATGGCAGGCAGTACACAACAGGTTTAGAGAATTTTAACAAAGCTGATGGCAGATATATTTTATGATTCTTTTTTTTTCTGCGTTTGATGGATCTCTTTTTCAGTTTTTGTTTTTAATGTCATATACACTCTATATTTATCATACATTATTGCCATTTCCCACATTAGCAAGGTAGCTAGTTGTATATATTAAATGAATATTTTTTGTGTTCATTAAATGAATATCTGTTACACAAGGCTCCATTATTTGTGTGTGAAAGTTTAGCATGAAAAGGATTTGTTTGCAGATAAGGTTGATTATATGATGATATGTACTGTAGATTAAACTTAAAGAAGAATTTTGGATTGGACCTCCCTGGGTACAGGTGTTGATGTTTTTTAAAGGAACTGAAATTGTGTACCATTACATGCGAGTATTTTCATATATGTTGTGCATTTTTGCCCCTGAACAGGATCTGTCTGAAGTTGCAATTAGCACATACAAACATATTGGTCGCATCCGATCAGCCCGTCTCATTGGCAGAGATTTAGCTACCTTTTACATGGCACAGGGAGAGCCACAGAAAGCAGCAACATTCTTGTCTGATCAGCTGACTATGTTCCTAGAGGAGAGCTGGCTGCTGTTAGCTGCTCAGACTCACCTCAACCTGGCCAAATGCTACCTAGCCACTGATGATTTAGAAAGGTGAGACAATTCTGTCAGAAAAGGAGGTATAATGGTGTGACTTATTAAGTTCGTATAGATTGCAGTCAAAATGGAACCCTAATATTTATTAAAGATATAGTCTCATACTAGATGAGATGAGCATGGTGATAAGTTCCAGCATTGATGTTTGTAGGAAGAAAATGTTGAAAGTAAATAGAAAGGACAATAAGGATATTGTTTATGGAATAAATGGGCATTCTCAGTATACTGTCACTATGAATTTAGAAAACTGAACGTTATGGAGGGATTTAGATTTAGTAAGATTGGCTGTGGTGAAGGAGAAATGGTAAACTTTGTGATGTGCTATTGATATTTCTTGAGGTGTTGCCAGAGAGAAGGATTGTGGATCATGTGCAATGGAAGCACTGTTCTAGCAAGGGTAGAAAGTGAATAGTGATACAGGTCTTATCTGATTACCGTACGTTTTGCAATAAATGATCAGTAATGAATTATTGTAGTGGCTCAAAAAAAAACTGAAAGCATTCATAAAGATTCTTGCTGATCTCTCATTATAAAAACATGGGTTTTCCTGTCATCATATATATATGATTTAACTATGGTAAAATTAGGTTTTTAAGAGTATATGATGCAAACATTCAGCAGTGAACTGAGACTGTTGGTATTGTACTTCTTTTGATGACAGTTTTCTGATTTAAAAGTGTTTAACTTTTTTCTAACAACTTTAAGGGTACATACTAATGAAATGAGGTTTTGGTCTTCCTAGTTTTTGTTGGAAACATGAAACTCAACTGCATTTGTGGAAACCCATCTGAGGCTGTAGCAGTTTTATTACGATGTCATACATTATTTGAATAGTTTGAGCCCTTAATTGTACTAAGTTTAACTGTTTAGGTTTAAATCCCACTTATAACTGCCTTAGGAGGTTTTGTTCCTAGTTCACTCAACTGTGAGTGGGTACCTGGTTCACTTCTGTCATTCATCAGTGTAGATTTATTTAGTAAAGACTATGTGATTTTTTTATTAGAGGCATATAATAAAACATCACAGTGCTTCTCTCTGTCATATTCCAGTACTTTCATTTCTATAATGAGGCATTACCTTAATGCATTAGTTATCTTTATGTGACATTATGGCAAATATCTCCAAAATAGGTATATCAGGACGTGTGCACAGCTGGCTGGGAGTGTGGTTCTTGGGACAGATGTGAGGAAGCAGCATTTTGCCAAGATGATTGATGCCATTCAGAATGTGAAGGACGGTAAGGTTTTGTTTAGTATCTCAAATTATGATTGCAGGATTTTATTGTCAGTCAGCAAGAGGAATCAAAAACCTTCCATCTCATTAATTTTGTTGGGTTTGCCACTCTTCAACCTTCCCTTAGACCTACATATAGGTTTGTTAGTATATTTTTTATCATAGGGTATCAGGAAAAGCCCTTTCAATTCTAGGAGGGGCCTCTAGATCTTAGAATTTCTGGATAAGATTTCCTGATTTTTGGTATTCATTAACTCAATTTACTATTGATACTACCCACATGGGTATCTGGAGGATAAATGATGGCTGCATCATGGGCCAGCACTTCATTGGCTGTCAAGTTTCACTCCACTGACCCAGGTAACTGTCTTTTATTGCTGCCTCTCCCACTCAAGCTGGTAGCTTCTGTCTATAAACATTCAATCTCTCCATGTCACACATAACACTTGACAACACTCAACTCGAACAACTAATTCTTCTTAACTAAATTTTCCTGTGTTGAGTGTTATGAGCTAGCCTTGCCATTTTGCAAATTGGTAGGAGCAACAGATAGAAGTAGTGGTAGGAACATTGGACAAAAGCAATAGATGGAAACATTTGGTAGAAGTAGTAGTTAAGAACATTAGGTGGGGGAATTAGGTAGAAGTAGTATGTTAGGTAGAAATAGTGGGTAGGGACATTGATAGGGGCCTCTGAAAATGCTGCACTATTGTTGCCCTCTGTCACTGGCCTGTTAAGGGTGACACACTAAAGGCTAGGAAGCGGCACTGTAGTTCACCAGTTATGGAGACTTTTGCTGTGGCTGCCCCTTTTAGGAAGCTCCCAAAAGGAAAGGGCTTCACAAGTATAGATAGATACGTTAACTTGAAAAGATGGGTTTAGGGAGGGAGAGGAAGTGTAGACTAAATGTTTGGGCATAGTTATTTTGGAGAAAGGTTTAGCTAAAAAGTACATGTGTGCAGCATATATGGATTTAGAAGAGAAATATGATAGATATCCTTGGGATTTGTGATTAACCACATATCTTCTGCATGTCATAGGAGACTGAAACAGGCAGGTGCAAGGGGCTAGAAATTCTCCCTTTCTTTGCAGTGTGTAAGCTTTGAGGTAGAGAAGATGGATTAGTTCCTCCTGTTGTCTGTTGCATCATATTCATGTGTTCATAGAAATGACTTTATCCCAAATGAAACAAACCATTTCTGACATGAAAGCTGTTTTAACAAACTGAGAAGACAGTCTATCTCTACATTTCCTGGAGACTATGAAAGTGACAGCGCTTTGGTAAGTTAAGAGTAGCAGTCATGAGGTGCCTTGATCAGTAATGGAGGAGGGGGTCATGAAGATGTTTTTGCATTCTGAATTTGTTAATTCAGAAATATAGTGCAGTGTGTTGCCAGTGATGACACATGATGTAATTTAAAGATTAGACATTCATGCATATGGAAGGAGAATTAGTTTTTTTAAAGTAGTTTGTTGTCTGTATGTAAATAACTGATGTTTCCAGTTTACACATTCTTAGAAGATTGCAGTGTAATAAATTCAATAAAAGTCAGTCTACCATAGATTATTTTAAAAAACCATTTTCTGCAGTTTTGAGTATTTACAAAGCTGAAAATAGTAGGTGTGTAATGCATGGTTGGGGTAATGGAGACCTGTTGAAGAAATGAAGTGCTGAGTGTGATGCAAGTAAGGTTTTAAAAGATTAAAGCAGAAGCAAAGTGTTCGAGGAGGTGGCAAAAGCAGATGGTACTTGAGTTTAAAACCAAGGGTTATACATGTTGGAAGTGGAAAGAATATGGATTGAGGAAAAGTGGGGAGAGAGAAATGAGAATTAGATTTAAGTAAGATATAAGGAAGGGGTGTGAGTGAATGAGGCCATTCTTCACTTGTTGCTGGTGCTGCCTTGCTAATGTGGGATTGGGTAATGAGCATGAATAAAAAAGAAGTACTTGCAAAAGTGATAGATGGAGTGATAACATGATCTAGGCTTATGGAAAAATTGATCCAGAAAGAATGACACTATGAGTGTCCAAGAGTGAGATAGGAGCAAAAAGAGTTGGGGAAACAGGGCTAGAGAGAGACCTACTGACTGTTTGGATATGATCAAGGATGATGATATACAGAGATGATGTATAGGAAATTTTCCTGTACAGTTGGAGATTCCATGGTGGATATAGATGGATGAATATAATGTTACAATGTTTTTCACCCCTTCTGCCCTAATTGCCTAACATTGCAGGGAAAGTGTTGCTTATACCCAGTGATCGCATTTTTGAGATGGGTGACCTCAAGTTGGTGTCAGAGGGTCGCATCATTCTTGAGTCTGAAGTTGAGGTAGAGCTGGCGGTCCTCAGCAAACTACCAGATGATGTAAGGTATATCTATAATTTGTGTGCTGGAAAAATTGCATCCTTCCAATGAATGATTTAGTCTATTTGCTGGGAAATTGTGGAATATCCCAGAAACTTTGAAAAACTTGTGAAATTTATGTGTATGCAACCACACTATAAATGTAAACAAACAACTTACTCACCAACTGACTTGTTACATGATGCATGTTCTTTTATGCTATTCTTTGTGAGTATATTTTTGTTATAACGATGCAGTTTGGTGCGTGAATTATTGATGTTTAAAGGGGACAATGAAAGGAGGAGCTACAGTTAGTAGAGAAACATTTACAAGAGTGTGGTCAGATGAATCAATCGGGCATGAGACTTTGTTATTATAGCATGAAGGATTAGAGGTGAAAAACAAATCAAGAGCATTGGAAGAGAGGTTACTATGGTCATGAATATGAGTAGGGTGGGAAATAACTTGCTCCATATCATTAGAATCTCCTTTGTAAAAGATCACCCCTAGAGGATGATAGGATGCTATAGTTTCATGGTAAGTACTGAGTTAAAGAAAGTTATGAAAGTTTGTAAAGATAGGAGAGCAGGAGGTAAAGCAGAGGATGGTGATGGTTGGGAAACTGCAATGAGAAGCTGGAGCATCAACTTGTAGAAGACTTGGTAGTTGCTGCTGCATAGAGATGTTACTTTGATGAAAGAGAAGAATCCAGCAATAATCCAGGCAGAGTACACTTACACTGCTTATATACAGTTCTGGCAGTTGAGTAGCCAAAAAAAATTCACTTTGTTTAGTGCAGCCATGGCAGGATGCCTCCTATGGATTCACAGGCTGGCAGTTTTTTAAGTTCATTAGAGATGATATTGTAGCTATTTGTGTTGTCTTTGTTGTGGGATGAAATATCATTACAGTTTAATGTGTCAAGGAAAGTAGGTGACACAAGAGTGAATAGTTGATTTATTATTACTACAATAAACACATTAATTTAAAAGAAACTCTTATTTTGCTTTAGAAGTGAATTGAATGGTTAAATTGAACTGAAATGAAATGAACTGATTGTGCAAGTTTGGGGAAAGTGTAGACATCTTTGTTAAGAAGAAAAATTTTGCCACTTTTCACCATGTTTGTTACAGTTGTGACTCTGTGTATGTTATGTTGCAACACTACCATGAAGACTTTGATACAACCATCAAGCGAACGAGTGAAGTAGAACGAAAGACAAGCTCATCCAGTGCTTCGTCGCAACCTGGGAAGCAGCAGTCATCAACCGTGGTGCACAGGTATGGGTCTCTGTTATGTAGCTAGCTTTACTGACCATGAGTCATCACAAGCCAGTTCGAATCCTTCGCATGGCAGTAGACTTACGCCCAACCCAGTTTTTCATCCCTCCTTGGGGCTGTAACTGCTTTATGAATTGTTGGATAAGCTTGTGGGTATGGTTGGGTAGTTGGGAAATACAAGTGTATTGAGGACATCTTGATAGTTTGTGTATGAGGAAGTAATGTTGACCCTGAATGCTAATTATTCTGCACCTTTTCTAGTAACCCCTGTTATGTGGTGGATAAGGAAAAAGATCTGTTAGGGGTGGCATAGGTTAGTTCAGGGAGAATGAACTTTGCACCAATGTTCTTATCCTTAGGTGCAAAGAGTTCAAATGTCTTGATTTGATAAAGGGTGTAAATATGATAACTAGAGATGATAGTTTTCCTTCCAGCTTAGTTTTATTCTCCAAAGTGACACCAGAAAGCTTGATGGACCGAATTTCCTGGAAGGGGATTATGTCAGCTACCACTTTGCAAGTGTCATATGACCCTGCTTAGATATTCTTTCATGCTCCATCTGTTGTAATGTGCTTCCAGACCTCACTTCATCAAGGGTTATCTCATGTATGAAGTACCATTTTCCTAGATTCGATAATTTGATGAGGATTTCTCTCTTAAAGAATTTTACTGTAGAGACTATTTATGCAGCCATTGGAATTGCTGAATCTTGAAATGTTACCCGAGATTAATTTTATTTGTTTGTTGTGTTTCATCGTACATAATACTTTTTTAAATCAGTCAATTGAATGTCCTTTTAAGAGAGACACTTTAGCCAAGACAGGATGAGTAACTTCCACCACATAAATGGATTGATTTACTGTGTGATTAAGAGCCACAGTACCCATAGTTTGCAGCTAAACTCATGTGAGCATATGTAGGTTGAATAGATGTTATGAATTACTATTATCTCACTAAAGGCTCTTGGATTCAGAATAATGGATGAAATATGCTTTTATTGCTTGCACTCTAAGTGTTTATTTGGCAATTTTTTATTAAACTTTCTTAAAGTTTCTTTGGATCTAATTGTAGGGAGTGCTGGACTTACTTTTGTGAAGTCTGCAGACACCATACTTCACAGGACACTTATAATCCAGTATTCCCTGCAATGAAACATATGAAGCCTTAGGGAAGTACAGTAAAATTGCCCATTGGCAACAGTGAGTATATCATGTCCCTTAATCTGAACCAAGCTTGACAAATGTATGCCACTTGGAGAACTCTAGTCAAGTTTACCTAGAGGCTTCTGTTGTGTGGAGGAGCTGTGTAATGGACAACGTGGTCAACATGGTGAAGCTTTTGAGTATGTTTCTGGCAAACAGCAAATTCTCAGTGGTGGTGTTGGAGCCCCTTATACTGTCATATTCAAGGCTTACTATCTAATTCATAAACTAACAAGATTCTATAGGTTATTTGAACATAGGGACTTTCATCTTATCTTGTTTTTGCAAAGAAAAGTCTTTCAGCATTTTGAATCTCATTTTCTCTTGAATTTTTAAAAGCAAATTGACAGTTAGTTTATACTCTATGTATGACTAGAATGGTATGACTAGAAATGCTTTTGGAATAAAGCATTAAACAGAATGTATATATTTGTCCTAGGGTTGAATTATATGTATCCCATATCTGGCAGGATACCTGGCAAAGATTTTTTGTATTCTAAATGCATTTAATGTTCAGAAAAATTTATAGTTTCAGTCATTACTGGCAAGCCTTTTACACTTGATTCAAATATGTAGATCATGTAGATAGAAAAGGATATAATACTAATGAATTATGGAATTGTTGGCAACTTCATAAATCCAATTATATAGAGTGCTGCCCTTGTTTAATTATACATCCCTGCAACAGAAGTGGGAGTAGCGGCACTGAGGCAGACCGCAACAGTGTGCCATCAGATGGAGCAGACACTGACAGTAGCAAGCTCAACCCCATGACACAGCCCCTCCACATGAGTCTACATCTTGAGTATAAGCAGGACAAATCTCTTTCTTCTGCATCTGTTACATGCTCCAATTCCCACAAAGTCCTCAGGTGATGTTTCCAACCTACTATAAAGGTTTAAGTGTCATCAAAAGCAAGTCTGTTAGTTTACATGAGAAAGACAGACAACAGGCCTGATTGGCCCACAATTAGGTTGTCAGTATTACCAAAATACCTAAGTGAGCTTATTTTTTAGATCCTAAATATAGGGTGATTTTGATTAGTTTTCTCTTTTGACAGGCGGCGAGATAGTCAGGGAGGACTCTACAAGGTAGATCGTAATATAGTAAAGGAAGACCACAAAGACAGACTTCTTGCTAATGATGTGATCATTAGGCCAGGCCACAACACCATCATCCTCTCTACCAAGGTACAACCACATTCCTCTTGTGTCACACAACAGTCACATAAACATATCTCTATAAGGCTTATTGCTGCCACTGTCAAAATACACCTTAAAATTAGTTGCCATTCATATATCACCAAGTGCTTCCCTTCATCACTTGTTTCAGCCTTTCCACCAGGATACATCTTCTCATTTTTTGGTTATTCCTTCTTAATAAGGTTTTTTTAGTACTTCTTTGTAATATGAAACTGGAATGTAAAAGTTCATTAATTTGAAATATAATTCTCTTAGAGAGTATCACATAGAGTGATGTTATCCTTATGTAGATCCTCTCCTCTGTTCTTATAAGGTCTGTTCTCATTTCACTCACTTAAAGCTTGTCATCTCTCCATCCACAAGTATAGTACTTACACTTTACTTAGAATTTCTCAGTTCATCCTGACTTAAATCTTGCCCTTTCTCCATCTATAAGCATAGCATTTACACTTTACATGATATGAATAAAGGAAATACATTACTTGCAGAGGAAACAGGAAAAACTCTGTTTAAGGATGAATAGAGTATAATCTTTGCGTAAAGTTTATCAGATTTTCTAGAAAACTTTACTTGAGAATGGATAGATGACATACTAAACTGAAGTATCGGCAAAGGAAGTATTTGTAACGGATGTATAGGAAATATGCTTTACCTGACAATGTGTTTTATCAATCTTCAAGTAAAGTATATGACTGCACCTCACTTTATGGGAGTACCCTCATTCAATACATCCTTTTAACTGTAGCATATCTTGCAGGTGACAAAGAAGGGTAGAGATACTGCATGCCAGATAGTTCTAGCCTTAGACAAGGTGGAATTTATATGTGGCAAGATGGCTGTTGGGGGTCCACCTCTGTGTCTGGAGGTGGTGAGTGAGAGTCCACACATATTCTTGGGTCGTCGCGATCGGGATCTTCTTGCAGGCATGCATCAGCCTATGGTGCTAACTGTGCACAGTGGAAGTTGGCATATTGCACAGGTAAAAGAAGTATCCAATATTTTATTTGTCATTATTTTCACAAATGGTTGTCTTATTGATTAATATTATGCAGTTTTTATTAGCAGATTACCATTAATCAGAAATTCTCACAAACATTCTGTATATGTACGAATAAGTATAGAGAAACATCACTCATTATCTGACTTTGTGTTGCATGCCGTTACATATTATAACTGAATACTTTCCCATGCTCAGACAAGCTATGTATACAGAACATAAGGACCTGTTAAGAGACCATTGACTCACAAGGCCAGGCCACCATATCACATTTCTGTATTCATATTGGTTTGTGTGTATTGTTGTGATGGCCAGTATACTTTTATGAAATCCATTCCCTGAAAGGATATATGTACGAACTTTATCCACCCCATGTAAATAGGAAGGGGGTTAAAGATAATATTGACAGATAAATTATCATGATCACTATCTTGTACACCTTGATGTAGCATTTGCCTGCTCTCCATTACCTACAATTTTTCCCCTCTCAGGGTACATTGGTGAAACTTCGGACTTCTCGTGGTTTGTCCATGAAATGTGATAATGAAGACCAAAATAGCAAAACACTTGAGAGAGAATTGGAAGTGGAATTGCCTGAGGTGTCACCCTTTTCTTCCATTGCTGTGCCACTGACTGTCTTGGCTGAACTAGGACCACAGAGGGATGCTGCTACTGTTGAACATACTGTACGCGTAATGGGCAAGCTTTGTCAACTTATCTTTTGGATTACAATAGGTTTTTTATTTACTGCCTGTATTGTGACTCTGGTTATTTGGACAATAGGATTTGTGTAATTTAGCATGCCTCAGCCATCCATATGTATCATCCAAAAATGTGTTTATTTTGTAAGGCCTCTTCCTCAGTCTCATTACGAAGAACTCCAACTAATGAAAATACTCTTAGTTTTAGAATAAACATTTACTTTAGTGGTATTCCATTTATATAAGTGATAAGAAATCATTAATATTACTGACTGATAAGATGATATTTAGTGAAGTTTTGTAAAATAAAGTTGTTTATAAAGAGTAAATTTACCTAAAAATTATGTAAATGCACAGAAAAATAAAGAATATATAGTGTAAATATATACCTGAAAGTCATGTAAAAGTTGTATTGTGCTTAGGTAGATTTAGTATATATTTTGTTTCTTACTCGTCCACTGTTTTCCACATTACGGTTACCAGTCCATTGCCTTACTCGTTTCCCAAATCTTTCTCTTCCTTTTGTTTACCAAATTGTTCTGCTGCTATTGCTGACTGCCTATTTTCTTAATGTTACTTACCAAATTGTTCTTTTTATATTGTTTACCAAATTGTTTTCTTGTATTGTTTACCAAATTGTTCTCATAGTGCTTACCAGTTTGTTCTCTTACTGTTGCTTAGAAGTTGTTCCCTTATTATAAATCAATTATCAGAAGCACTCTATAGGCATTAAGAATTTTATTCTGTCAAGTTAGGGAAAGCTAAATCTGAAGCCTCTTATTTCAGACATTGTATATTTTTTCTTCATGTTAGAATTCTTACATTACCTCAATTCCCAGGTACAGACAGTCTCTCAAATCATTCATTCACATCTTCAACCCATAACTAGAATGTCAAAGTAAAACCCAAACTTCTGCACTTATAAAAGGGCTTTTTTTTTTTTTTTCTCCATCCTTACTAAACTGATTCATCATGTGACTGTCTTCATTCACGCTGCCTCCATAAATAAAATGCTTCTGTTGTTTCCAATCATCAGTAATTCCTCTAGCAACTTTATGTGAATTGTCAATAACCCAAATCATTTCATTCACTTCAACAAACCATCACTTGTGAAGTCTACTGTCTTTTGTGTACTTTCAACTGTACTGATGTATGCAGTACATTCTGCTTGGCAGTACATTCTGTTAGTTTTACTGAATTCCTTAGGTTTTCCTGTTTCCATTTTAATGGTAAAATTCTTTGTTCCCTACAGTTTTACAGATAATCATTTTTGTGATTTTGTAATCAGAAGCACTTTAGGGACTTGAGTTATTCATTTATCTTTTCAGGTGGCCATCAGCAGCTCCATAATTGACCAGCGACTAGATATTGATGTTCACTTCATCCCACCATTCATGTCTGCTCACAAACTGCACACAGCCAACTCTTCTAAGTTTGTGCAGGTTAAACCCTTTGTAGTAGTTTTATTTTAAGGCTCTTATCATTTTATGTACATCATTATCACACTTTTCATTGTTATTAATCTTACTCTCTGATCATGTAAAGTGCATCTTTAACATTACAATATTTTTCATCATCAATATATCTCTTGAATTGTAACTTATTTTCAGGTGACAGTGACTGGCTTGGTGACTCGAGCAGTTGAGCTAACTGATCCAACATTAACTGTGTTAGACCCACTACAGCAGGTCAAGTTAACACCACTCCATCCCCCCACACAATCTTTGGTGAGTCACATTCCCTGGCTGTGTCTTGAACTTCAGTAAAACTTTCTTATTGTTAAAAGTTATGTGTATTTTCTTCATTATGTAAGTCAAATGTATAAACATTTTCTCAAAAGATCCTCTTAGTTTGTATTAAACTGGTATTCACTCTTCTAAGCAAGTTTTCTGATTAAACTTTTGTAATAAAAGAATACCTGAGTATGTAGTAGTTATTAGGCAGCCAACAATGAGGGAGGTATAACACTATTACTATCTGCCTAGGTATGAGGAGGGTTAGTGATGGCTGGGTAGTGAGCCAGCTTTTCAGTGGTTGTCAAGATGCATTCCTCTGACTCTGACAGCTGTCTTTTCTTTCTGCCTAACCCATGTTTGGATTACTGGCATTCTGCCCACAAACATACAATCTCTCCTTGTACACATAACACTTGACAACACTCAACTTACACAACTCATTCTTAATAATGTTAGGTTTTCCTGCAGTGAGCACTTCTTAAACCTCACATCATTCAAAATATAGAAACAAGGTGATTGCAGAAGGTGGGCAAGGGTGTGTTGGTGATGGCAAAAGTTAGGTGGGTTTGTGGCCAAAGTATTGAGTGCATGGAAAGAACAGTTGACTGTTGTATAATTCATGCACACACATTTTCTTGTAAGATTAACCAAAGTTTTTTTATATTAAAACCTAATTTTTGACAGTCTTCCTGTATCTCCTTTTTTCATGTACCTTTAATACAACAGCATATGTTGTATCACTAATGCCAAACGCATATGGAATTATTTTCTGTAATCATGTGCATACATAAATCTCTTTTAGAGGGAATTTGTTTGTATTGGACACTTGTTTTTTCCTTCTAACTCTATCTGCTGTCCTCTGTTTCAAAAATTTCAGTATCCCTGGTTTGCACTATGTGTTTGAAGTGTTGTTGCTATATTGGCATGTCTTTATTACTCCTACTACTAGCAACTCTAACATAAATTGCTTTTTTTTTTAATTGTAGGTAGTGTGCACAGAGCAATCCACAAGTTATATGTGGGGTATGGAGGTCGATTATGAACAGGAAGGGACACCAGTGATTAAGATGGAATTCACAATCAAGTACCAGCCACTAGATGAGCAATCACAGCCACTCCCAGAGGAGCCACGTACCTACACTTGTACATTTGACCTTCAAGATTATAAGGCAAGTGTTGCAGTCAAAGTTCATGTGTTTAGAGCTTTGATGCTTTATTTACTGTTATGTCAAAAATGTTTTCTTACCTTATTTAACCCAGTGAAAAGGGACAACTAGTATGTAATAGTTGTATGATCTTTGTGTCTCCAAATATAAAAAGGTAAAATAATGAGAAGGATGGTACCATACAAATGAAATTATTGATATTCTCTGTATTTACAGTAAGTCTTTTTATACATAAACTAACTAGCAAGATAAATTAATTTATAAGTGAGTATACTTGGATAATTGGCATTGATGCTAATTACTGTGGTCTCTTGCTTACTTCAGTATTACCAACCACAGTTTTGAGAATACACACTTTAAATCATATATTTTATTTTACTAATCCGAGGACTGCCTGAGGATTAGTGCAATGCCTGTTTAGTGCCATTGTATAAAGGCAAAGGGGACAATAGTGAATGTCCACTTTACAGAGGTGTAAGTTTGTAGAGTATACTGTATCTGGCACAGTGGGATAGTGGTGGTTTGGAGGGTGAGGGCAGGTATAGTGTCGGATTGGGGAGGAGCAATGTGGTTTCATAAGTGGTTGAGGATGCGTGGATCAGGTGCTTGCTTTGAAAAATCTGTGACAAATAGAAAAATAGATGGATTTGTAAATATTTAGCATTTAGGATCTGGAGAAGGCATACGATATGGTTGATAGAGATGCTTTGTAGAAGGTCTTAAGAGTATATGATATGGGAAGTAAGCTGCTAGAAGCAGTGAAATTTTTTTATCAAGGATGTGAGCCATGTGTATGAGTAAGAAGAGAGAAGAGTTATTGGTTCCCAGTGAAGATCTGTCTGCAGCAGGAGTGTGTGATGTCCTCATGGTTGTTTAATTTGTTTATGGATGGGGTGGTTAGGGAGATAAATTCAAGAGTTTTGGAGAGAGGGGCGAGTATGCAGTCTGTTGGGGATCAGAGGGCCTGGGAAGTGAGTCATTTGTTGTTCACCATTGATACCACACACGTGGCTCATTCGAGTGAGAAACTGCAGAAGTTGGTGACTGACTTTGGTAAAATATGTGAAAGGAGAAAGTTGAGAATAAATGTGAATAAGAGCAAGGATATTAGGTTCAGCAAGATAGAGGGACAAGTTAGTTGGGACGTAAGTTTGAATGGAGAAAAATTGGAGGAAGTGAAGGGTTTTAGATATCTGGAAATGG
>JAUTXX010006527.1:0-10055 GCA_032273605.1 Panulirus laevicauda
GTCCACCCGTTGGAGTCTCCCTGCCTTTATTACTACCTTAGATAATACATTATGGGTAGACCCCCAGCTATCTAGACCCCACCACACATTGTACCTTGAGGGCCAGTGCTGGTCTCGAAATCGTGACTGGGAACAGGTTTTTGGACAGTATCATACGTTCTTGGTTGGTGTCAATCATATTCATGTTTCTCAGTCATTTAGGATAAGGATGTATTCATAAGTCACAAAGTCAGTAATTACCAAATGGCGTCTTAGCTACGTTTCTTCGTTGTATATCAACTGACTTATAGTTCTTTCTTGTGTCTTCCCTGGTGATGTGATTATTACACGAAAGTGCACTTGGAAAGTTATCGTGTTTCATTTCCCCGTGGACTCATAGGAATATATATATATATATACACACACGTATATGTATTACACAGAAGACCACCTCAGATCCTTAGATTCCTGGTTAACCCCAAAACACCATCAGTTGTTGCCACAGAATGCCCAGCTGACGGAAGAGGACGGGTGGGTGTGTTTTGGAACCAAGTGGAAATGCTAATATGAAAAGAATAAGAAGAAAAAAAGCCATTATGTTACGAGAACAATGATAACCCGTGTCATGAGTCAAGGGAAGTAAACACGAGTCGTGCATTAAGTAGATTACCAGTTTTCCTTGAAAGGGAGAGGAGGAGGAGGAGGAGGAGGAGGAGGCGGTTAGCTAGCTAGCTAGCTAGCTACCTAGCCTGCTGACTGGATTTGTCCTCGCCTCCCGCACGTTTAAGGGCGGTTCGGCTTTTGTCATCCTTTGCCCGGCAGACTCTAGGCTATTTTCATTCCTAGTCTGCCTTGGAATGCACAATGCATCGTTGGGGTAGCAGGCTACATCTATTGTCACTACGGTGGACAAGGACACACAGATATAAATCATCGCGGCGAGCAACCGTGGTCGCTGGCAACCAAAGACATATAAGTAATTATTCACCAAGCGGTTCCCCCAGCGAAACTCGACCCACTTTGTATGCAGATTTCATCTGGCCATCAGAGTGGGATTTAGTTTTCCATTCGCCACTTGGGGATAAAGCATAGAATTTAACGTCCTTTGCAAACGATTGGCGTCGTTTGATTCACCCACTCGACATACAACCTAACCTGACGTGCATTAGGTTCGTATGCCCTAAAGTTTAAGAGATAACATGGAAGACCAGACGTATCGTTTTTTAAAGTCTGGATTGAGAGACGCAAGTGAAGACACGGGTCTCCATTTATGCTACTGACGTATGAAAGACA
This sequence comes from Panulirus laevicauda, assembly GCA_032273605.1. Taxonomy (NCBI): domain Eukaryota; kingdom Metazoa; phylum Arthropoda; class Malacostraca; order Decapoda; family Palinuridae; genus Panulirus; species Panulirus laevicauda. The sequence goes on from JAUTXX010006527.1 coordinate 1,273, forward strand.
CACCTTCCCCTGCCGTATGCTACTGAACACAGCGCTCCTGTGGTTACGTACGGCTCTGAGACACAAAAATCGCCTCTCCCGATGACCCGGATGAGACATAACTGTATGTCGAAGGTTGCTGGTCTTCCCTGGCCCGCCGGCCTTGACACGCCTGGAGGAGGTGGGGCGTGTGTCAGCAGGCGTGACAGGTGGCGTGGTGAGGTAGGGCGTGGTACTGTGGTTCCCAGAGGAGGCGTGTGTTGCCATGGTGTGTGTGTGTGTGTGTGTGTGTGTGTGTGTGTGTGTGGGGCGGGGGCTCTGCTTCTTCTTTCCCCACATCTTTTCCGAACTCCTCACTGTTGATGTCTTCATCCAGGTTTTTGAGATTCAGAGTTGTGATCAGGTCATCCCATACTCTTCTTTTACCTGCAGTAGACAGACGTAAGACCCTCTTCTATACCTCAGCTCTCGTGATTCTGGTTAACCTCCTGTGGACCTTCTCTATCCGTTCTTTGTGCCTCTTCGAGGGTGGTGACCGAACATGAGACGCATAATCTAGTTTTAACCCAATATCTTAACTGTTTCCCGAAGTGGGACTCTGGCGACAGGTTAGGGACGATGTCGACTCTGTAGTCCCTCTCTCTCTCTAACACACACACAGACTCCTGCAGCTTATTGTCCGGTATAGGATAGTCATATTGTGTGTTCCGTCCTCATTACTTTGCATTTACTCGGGTTGAATAGCATCAACCCTCTATCAGAACAACACTAGAGCTTGTCCGGGACTTCTTATAAATTGATGCAGTGCTCCTCGCTTGTCACTGCCTTCATGAAACTGACATCCTCCTGAAAATGCCTTCCTTCTGACAAGTCGTTCACACAGATCAAGAAGATCAGTGGCTTCAGCGCAGAGCCCTGCGGCACGCCATGGATGATAACCCATTTGGAGAATGTTCCTCTGACACGCCTCTTTTGTTCTCTTCCACTGACGTAGTCTTTACCGAAGTACTCTCCCCCCTTATTCCCTCTTGAAGACCCAGCTTCCTTACCAACCTTGTATTTGGCACAGTGTCATATTGGCTTTCTGGCTTTCCAGATATAGACAATCCACCCAGCCTCCTTCTCTGTTTAAGAGTTCGCTCTCCTCTAGAAATTGAAGAGGTTCTTTACAAATGATTACGTAGCTTTCCCCAAAAACCATGTTGTCCTAGATCATTCCTCCTCTGCAAGGAGTCATCCATTTTGTTTCTGAGTATCTTTTCCAACACCTTACAGACCACACTTGTATGCCCCTCCTCCTGGTATAATATTTGCCCTCTTCCGCTCCCTCTCCTCTTTGTCTTACTCCTGATGAATTTATGGAAAAAGGTTCTTGGATTTTTTCCTGCCTTGTCCACAATATTCCACTTAAAGTTTCATTGGTCCTCTTACCTTATCTTTCTATACACGTTCCTTGCTCTTTCATATCTCACAAATGCTATCTGGCTGGGGTGACGCCTATATCTTCGTCACAGCATATGTCGAAGGACCTTTCCTTTTGGACACTTTTTATTCCTTCTTCTCCCTCAGTCTTCCATCTTTATGATACACACACACACACACACACACACACACACACACAAACACACACACACACACACACACACAAACACACACACACACACACACACACACACACACACACACACACACACACACACACACACACACACACACACACACACACCATCCTAAGCAAGGTGCCCTTAAATCATCCAGGCCTTAGGGGATGATGAGGACCTGTTTTGGGCGTAGGCTGACAGCTGCGTCCATGATTCGAACCCAAACAGGTCCAACCCCGGGCTCGCTCGAGCTAATTCATGCTCAGTAACGCTAACCCTATTTGTACAGTGTGGAGAGGGAGCGCTTGACTCGTGGGGCCTCGTCTTTTGAACTTTCTTTACTACCATGCATCTTTTTAAACTTCTGTATGCTGTCCACAGCCAACATTTCGCAACTCAGTCATCCAACACTTTCATACTGTTGAAATACTTCTTTTACATATTCTCTAATGTTTCTTTCTAACTTTCACGTTATGAACCCTGGATGTTTTATCTTTGCATCTTTTAGAATACAGCTTTCAGTGTGGCACAGTGTCAAATGCTTTCTGACAGTCCAAATGGACATGACTGAGAAATTGAAAAGTCTAAAATGTTTGCAACACATGATCCCTGCCTGAATCTATACTGTCTCTCACTTAATTAGTTTCTACCGAGCAAGTTGTCATCCCTCTGCTTTCTCATTATGTCTTCCAGTATTTTATAGACCACACTGCTCATTGAACCCGGTGTATGATTTAGTGCAAACTCCTGACCTCCTTTTTCTTTTAAAGACAGGTACGATATTAGCTCACTTCAGCTCCCTGGGCACCTTACCTCGCTCTAGCGTTATCCTGAAGAACACTTCGAACAGCCTGGCAGGTGTATCTATACACATTGTTAGCACATAAGGAGGACATGAAGGCCATGAGCTATGTATGGCTCATGCCCAATTAGTAGCCTATACATATCTTCTCTAGATATACCCGTGCTTTCGAAGACTTCCTCTCCATTCCATGTCGCTAGTGCTGGGGCTGTAGTGTCCTTCCAGTGAGAAAACATTTCTGAAATTGTCATTTAGATCCTCACGTTTCTTTACATCATCTTTGACTGCCTTTTCTCTCTGTTGGCAACTTTGTATGTGTGGGGGTTAGTTCTCGTGCGTCTGGATGCTTACTTGGCTTGCACACAAACAGGACTGTCTTCCTGTGGTATAGATTATCTCCATTTGTACTTATATGTGTGTGTGTGTGTGTGTGTGTGTGTGTGTGTGTGTGTGTGTGATTATTATTTGCGTGCTACAAGGAGAGAGTTTGCACTCGTGTGCATATATACGTAGGTGTAACATTATGGTTCATATATACAAGGTTAAGAGACGGGGTAACACGAGCGTAGAACTCTGTCTCCCGTAACACAGATGGTAATCACATTCGTGAAAGAAAAATATGCGGTACGAGAGGCTATGGAATTACACTGTTGAGTTCCTCAATGAATCTAACTCTATGGGCAAGAAACATGATCTTTGAGATGGGATAAGCAACCCACTTGTAGGGCATCACAATAAGTTAAGCATAGGAAGTACGGGAGTAAACGTGAGGACGAACGGAACAAGACAGGAGAGGTAGTAAAAAGGAAACGAGAAATCCAATGAAGATTCTAAAAGAAGGGAGAGTTAAAGAAACGTTTCTCTGAGTAGTGAAACTCCCAGACACAGAGATGGTAGTCTCAGGGAGGCCATGGAATCACTGTCCGAGGATGGATGGCGACTCAGTGAACGACCCTTGTTAGGAAGGCTGGGAGAACTATGCCTGATATGGTTCAGCCCATCTGTTTGTCAAGTTAAGGAGCGTTCTCCCTCCCTCTTTGGCTCGTGAGATGGCGGAGAGAGAGGAAAAAAAATGGCTGAACCGAACGTGACTCTCAACATATCAGCCTCTAGAAGCACTCAGATTTGTGAAGGGTTCTTCCTCCAGCAGCCAGCGAGTGCCTCATTTTGGAATTAAAGTTATCTGGAGCCAATTATTCTGTCCCAAAATAATGTGTCATTTGACAATTTGATATGTTCTTGTCGTTCTTTAGAACACTCATCGACCGAGATGATTCCATCACACATCACCAATCTTTGGCAAAGATCATGTTCACTGCCTATGGATGCAGGCTTCACCCTACCTCTATCGTTGCTCAAAAGCATCACGTCATCTCTCGTGTGCATCTAGGATACCTTTATTCACTCCGCACCATTCAGGCCTCCGACTCTCACCTGTCACTCTCATAATACGTATACTTCTGGATCCTACTCCCGTACCCTCTGTCATCCTGTCTTTGCCTGTGTCCATCTTCACCCCAGTGCCTTTTCTGTCCCTCTCCTCTCCCATCCCGTGCCTTTTCTTGTCCATTTCTATCCTTACAAAAATCCTTACTGAGATCCAATCCTTTCCTGTCTCCACACTTGTCACCACTTACCCCTCCCCCTCTTTTCCATCCACGCCATCTATTCCCTCATCTTGTCATCCTTGTCCAACCTCGACCCCAACCATTCCCCATTCTTTCACCCATACTCCTGCTCTCTCCTCTTCCCTCGCCCATTTCTCCTTCTACTCTACTACTCGCTCCGTCTCCTTTCCATTCTCCTACTCTTATTCTACTCACAGTCTCTTATTATCTATCATGTTTACCACTTTCACGTTCTTTCTTTCCCTTGTCCCTCGTATCTATACTTCATTTCAATCCATCATACGCCGTCCATCTGTCATCTTCCTCGTTCCACGTCCCTCCTACGTTCTAAGACCTGGGACTCCGTCGTCCTGTTCCGTGTCCGTCGTCTGTATGAAAAGCGTCAGCGTTGTGAGGGGAGAGGTGAGTGACGCCCCACGGGGGAAGTAGCGGAATGAACAGTAAAGCCCGGGAAGTAGTGGGTTGGGTAGTAAAGCCCCACATAAGCAGTCGCGGGATGAACGGTGAAACCCACAGGGGAAGCAAGGAGACGAGGTGACATCCAGTGGGATGAGCAGTGAAGCCTCACTGGGGAAAAAAATGAGGTAAGCGATGATCCCTACGTAAGTACTAAGGGATCTGTGAGGGTAGAGGTACGGGAGCCTCGCGAAGGATGCGATGATGAGGGTGGTGTAGAACCTACCAGAACCACACCAAGGCGCGTGTTGAGTAATGCTGGAGTCTCGCGGTTGAATGAACGAAGTCAATTTCAAAGCATCGTGAGGGAAGTATCGAGCGCGGTGGTGAATCCCAGCTGGGAAGTGGTGAGATGAGAGATGCTGCTTCTCTGCCACAGCAGGCGAGTGAGTGCTGAAGCCACCCCCACCAGCGAGCTAGAGAAGACACTGGTGGAATAGGAAGAATATCATAGATGTAATGCCGGTTGCAATGGAGACCTCTGGCGACAACACTTACGAGCCTTGTGGATCGTTGAGGTAGATGGAATGAGGAGAAAGTCTATGCAACCTCAGAAAAGTAATGGAGTGTAGCGGAGCAGGTGTAGTGGTGTGAATAGCATTGGAGACCCGCTGGAATCAAGGGATGGAAGGGGGAGTTACTAGTAAGACGCAGTGTGAGAGGTAGTCAGGAGCATGATGATGCCTGATTGCGCATATGGTGAGGGCAGTGGAGCGGCCTTGCGTGGATATAGGGAAAATTTATTGGAACTCTGCAAGCAGCGAAGTATTGACTGAAGTAGTAGGGAGTGCGCAGTGAGGGGACTGACCGAGCCCAGGGAGAGAACTAACGAGGATAGAGCGTAGGGCAACCGTGAGATAAAAGCTCCGAGGAAAGTAATTGGATGTGTAATGGAGACGTGCCTGGGTGAGCAATGAAGCGAGAGGTAAGGAAGTAGCTAGGGGTGGTGGAGCCCCATAGGGGAAGATGTTGGGGGGGAAGTGGTACAGCAAAGCCACGTGGAAGATGTAGAGAGAGCAGTAGTCAAACCAAGTGGAGGAAGGGGTAATGAAAGTGGCAATACCTCGCGAACTTAAATTGTGTGGTGGGTGGTGGAGCGATGGACGGTAAGGAGGGAAGCAGTGGAGCTACAGATGGAGAGAAGTGGTGGGAGTAGTGGAGCTCCGGAGGCTTAAGCAGTGAAGGAATAGGTGTAGCCACATAAGGAAACTAGTAGGAGGTGTGTGAAGCAACCTGGTGAAGTACATAGCGAACTGGTGGAGTCTTATGCAAAAGATAATGGTGAGAGGGATGCGGAGAGCCGTTGAGAGAAATGGCAAAGAGAGTGATAGTCTCCTGTCTGGGAAGTAGCTCAAGAAATGCGGTAACCTAGTGGGGAGAACAGTACGAGGGCTTGCTGAATCCTTCAGGGAAGTAGCAAAGAGAGTGCTGAGAAGTGAAAGGAAAAGAAATGATGAAAGTGAAAGTGTCCTGCTGAGGAAGGATTACGGGAAAAGTAGTGATGCATCTCTGGGATCGCTGTTGGAAGGAAAGGACATATCCCGGTGAAGAAACACATGCTCCATTAAACCCTACTCAGTAGGAGAATAAGATAAGTGACTTACAACCACGACTGGCGATCACTTTTCCATGTATGAAGGTACTTAAACGGTCGTAACACAAGGTTATCTTCCTTGCATGTTTCCTCACTGACAGGAGTACTTATACTATGTACTTAATAAGTGGCTAGAATTCATACGTGCACAACGCAATAGGCCGGCAGTGTATAAACCATATGATTTTTGTTTGTTTCATCTACACTTTGGAAGGTCGATTATAAGTGACCGGAGCTTGTCCAGACGACAGCTGTCTTGATAACCAGAAATTATCATCGGGTCACTTGGTGGAGGAAGCCGCCAAGTTTCTACGTTACTGTATCTTCATCCTGGGTTAATACCCTCTCAGTTCTACCAAGAAATACTTTCCTGTCAGTCCAACAACATCGGATTGACGATCTGGCTCACTCAAGTTTATCCTCATCCTCAACTCCAGGCAACTCCTCCCTTATGCTTTACTCGCACGACAACAATATTTCACCTCGTCCATCAGCTTTCTTTTGTATATTATGTACTGCAGTCCAAAGTACATCTGTTAGCTCTACTTTTGGTTTTTGTCAAGTCCTTATATGCTTGACGAGTATCCTTGTTCTTGTCAGATTGTCTTAACTGTCTGAATCCTTTTTGGTACTACATCCATCTTTAATCCTTTTTGGTACCACATCCATCTTTGTTCATCCTTTGCCTTTATTTTAGTTCTCTTATCTATCTATTCGCTGTTGTCTGAATCTGACAGCAAGGACACTCATATCATGTTCATTAACCAGGCTCCACTGGGTGTCGTATCGCTTGTTAATGATATTCCCTATGATCATTACTACCACCACTAATGAACACGCTGCTGCATCACTAAATGGGACATATTGTACCTCACTTGACATATTGATTAGAATGGCTTACCCGAGTCCCTTCACGACTGACCACTGTTCATAACGTTCGGTTCTAGTTAATCAGCGGACCACTAGGGTGGTTTCCTATAACAGGAAGTGAGAATGGGAATATCGTGTATCGTCTACCTTCTCTCAGTTCAAAACACAAGCGGTCAGAGATTTTGCTTTGTCTATAAGCAGTAAGTAGCAAGGACTGTCGTAAATGCTTGCAAGAGAGAGGTGTCAAGCGGGAAATCACCGGGCAGGTGCTGACACAGTTTAAGCAGCTCTTAATCCCTAGGCGCAATATACGGTATTATGGCAGTAATGAATACAAGGTGTTCTTCCCCTGCGGACCTCAGTTATACGACATTAGTCACATCCCAGTCAAGAGGTCTGTTTATTACTCGATCAGCGCCAGCAGGCAATCCTTCGAACCAACTGATGCTTAAACAAAGAATAAGTGGGTCATGCCTTAAGTTGCAAGATCTAAATCAACACGAAACAATGAAATGCCTTAGGCGAAGTTGTCCAAGTAAAATGCTGGAACATTTGGTGGTACATATCACTATCTTTTTAAAAGGTTTACGATAAATAGTAAATGTTATTCTTCCCCATGATATGTTCTGTACGGCCACTTGGTGATGGTTATAGTGATACTCAATGCCTTTATGACGAGTTGGGTGTTTCCCCTACCCAGACGTGCCATAAGACGTCCAAATGATGGAAATTTTAGGGGCCACACGATAATACGTCAATGACGAGGAAATGACCAATACCCTTGTTTCTCTACGTGTGTCCTACAGATTGTCCAGCTGATGGGGAGTGTTGACGATTGTCTTTATGACAGGTAAAGTCTTTTCCTCCCAACAGATGTGCCACAGGTCGACCTGGTGATGGGGATGGGACTCAGCCCAAAGTCAGTGAGGGAAGGATCCGACGTCTTCTTCGAGTGCCGTGTTACGTCCAACCCCAAATTCTATAAAATAGTCTGGATACACGAGGTGAGTCTCCCACATCCTTTTCGTTTCGTTTCAGTGTGAACTTATCTGTTAACAGTCTGATCTTCTCATGAGGCATCGAAGTAAAAAAACAGCGAATGTTTCTTAGCTTTCATCGAACAATAACTCATAAGCAAGTAGATACTGGATGGAATTCATATCAGTTTGTGAATGACAGTTCACTAACAATTCACATGATTGACTATTCGCAGTCGGCTGGGAAGAAGAAGAGAGAAAACATTGTACTGTCGATAGATATCTTGACACATCAGATTTTCAGTAGCTTAACGAAGATATCAAGGATTACTTGTTATAGATTTCAAGAACCATATAAATTTCCATGATTTTTCTAAAACCTTCAAGTTAACACGTCGAGGAGTTGGTGTTTTGAAATGAATGAAAAATCCGATATCAAATCGACCACGACATTCATCCTTGACCAGAACTCACACACAAAAAAAAAAGAATGGGTAAATGTATATTGTTCCTGTTTTTCTATGAGGCTCTTTCATTACGTCATTAGCAACATCACATAAACAGAAGCATTAGAGTATCATGATAGACGGTGTGAGAAAATCAGTGTATTTCCTCTTCTACGAGTTACGTTAAACAAACAGAAGTCCCTTATATATATATTCCCATCAAGCGCTGTCCGTCCCTGGGAACAAATGACAGCTTTACTCAATACATCCTTGAAAAAAGAAAAGGTAAATCCGGGAGTACAACGGGTATTGTTGTAAATGATTGTAAGGCATAACCCCACACCTATTCCTGCTTCAGCAAATCTTCTCTCTCTCTCTCTCTCTCTCTCTCTCTCTCTCTCTCTCTCTCTCTCTCTCTCTCTCTCTTACA
>JAUTXX010006559.1:0-10055 GCA_032273605.1 Panulirus laevicauda
TATATATATATATATATATATATATATATATATATATATATACATAAGTGAAAGAAGAATGTAATAATCTCCGATGGCCTAAAGCTATGCAAGCAATGCGTTGAAGCAATTGAATAAAATTCAGATCCTGACAAGTAGACAGGCGAAATTACATCTGGCAAACTAGTCCTCATTATTTGCACACCGCATCATTTTCCTGGACACATCTGGCCGCAACTCTCGACCACAGCCGCATCCCTCATCGAGCCAACCACTGACTCGGCTACACTGGACCTCACAGCTTGTCAGTCTGATATTTCTGTGCTTCATGATGCTTCAAATGTTCGTTTCATTCAGTTTCTTTTCGTAACGTAGTGCTACATTTTCTGGGACGTCCTCGTTCTTTCAGGGTTTTCTTACCGTGTCACACATGTGTTTTTCCTCCCGTGTCTCAGACCGATTTATGACAGAGTTTCTACAAGGCTGACAATACTCTTACCTGGTTTCTGACTGGTCATTCTATCCTGCCTCCACACCCTCCTGAGAAGTCACTGATCCTTGCCCTGCTTCCACTGGCCTGTGTTTCAGTCAACTTCCATACCATATTTCCCTCATCCAGCGGCCTCGTTTCCCTCAGCAGTTTTCCCTCACACCTTGATCCCCATACCTGTTTCTACTCACTGGCTGCACCTTTATCCGCCTTGTTATCATGAACTTTACTCTGTCCAACCTGAGTATCAACGTTCATATATTCTCAACGTTCGACTGTGTTTGCATCAGCCGTCCAGTCCACCGCCCAGTGTGATTCCCGTCCTCGACATATTTGGAGCTCATCAACTGTCCACTGCTCTTTTCACCTTCTGCTTCCTCAGCTCCACATTCACTCTCAGTCTGGATACGCGGCTTTTAATGGCTTCACTACTGCTCTGTGCACAGCTCCTGTTATTCTGAACAACGATAGTGTCCTAATTGTTCTGTCTCGCACCGCTCCAGCTCCTCGCTCAGGTGTCCAACTGTTCACTGCAGTGTAGGAGAAATAAAATCATAAATTCGTGCCAGTCAAACATTTGGTGGACATAGAAGTGAACGTACAGAGGGCCGAGTGAGCAAGGAATGTCACTAGTATTATGTATTCCTGATGCATTTTAAAACATTCAACTATTCACCTATGATCCACTGCTTCTTTTACTACTGTGCTCGTTTTGAGACGTCTCTCTTCTTTGGTAGTAAGTTTAATTAGCAAAGAAAGAACGATGATTAACGATGATAATTGTCCTGCGAGATGTTTCTCTGTCATAATGTTCATCACACAACGAGTCAATCACGTAGACACAACGCCACTTTTCTACCTTTTTAGTTATTCCCATGATTTTTTTCCCTACCCAAATCTACACTACCTTCACCTCCTGGGGTGATTTTACGACGTAAAATCATCGCAAAACCCTTAAAAAAAAAATAAGAGTCACCACTATTACCATCTTCCCAGCATGACTCCACTTCCGTGTGTTTTTTTTTTCATTTCCATTTCCTCTCGACATGGACATGCGAGGTGAGGAAATTGATGTGAAGGCAAGATATGATAAAGATGAAGGTAACTGTACGGTGGGTACATGTAAGGGAAAATGTTAAGTCAAGCGTAGCAGTTTTGTTCCGAGGAGACAGAAGGCAAAACCAGCAATTCTAAAACGAAGAATATAAGATAGTTCCGGGTTGGTGTGTGTGTGTGTGTGTGTGTGTGTGTGTGTGTGTGTGTGTGTGTAGTGACCTACTTATACAATACAGGGAGGGTGTTCTACTCTCTCAGGGCCCCGTCTCTTGAATTTCTCGACTATCATATAACATTTTCAAATTCTGCTCCCTATCATCATTCACAGCTTCATCACACAGCTCATTCCGTTAAATCGCTCAATGATACTACAAAAGTACTTCTTTACAACTTTTTTTTAACAAGTTTCTTCATGAGTTTTTCCATCACCACCTCTGGTTAATCCGTACTTGCATCACTTCAACTGGCTGAGAAACCTGAAGATAATGATCAAGTCTGCCGATACTTTCTTCATTCTCATGGCATACAGACCTACGTCATCAAACTTCTCTGACTCGTAGCTCTCCAACTTTAGACACTATCTCTGTTGTTCTCCTCTGTACCTTCCATACACGTCGTACTTTTTGAAGAGAGTTGTCCAAACGTACGAGGAATACTCTAGTTTTAGTCTCATGCACAATGTTAAATTCCCGAACATTTCATCATCCATGTATTTAAAAGCTGTTTTCATATTTACCAGTAAACAGTTTGTCTCCATCACAATTCTCCTAACATGGTGTTCTGGTGACAAGTTAGCTACAATATCATCCCCTAAAGTCCCTTTCACACACAGGTTTCTGTGTTCCGCCATTGCATATCCATATCGAGGCCTTTTCTCTCGGGCAGTGACCCATCCTCTTCAAGTTTCATCTACCAGCACTGAATTTCATCGGCCGCACAACAGATCATCTTTGCAGCTTGTCTTAGTCCCTTTGTAGGATGGTGCGTAACCTCCGTCTCTCTTTCCTCCCCCCCAGAACTCAGCATCATCAGCTACCATATCTAGGTACGAGTCCAGTCCTGCCGAGCTATAAACATGAATCACGAACATCAACGGCTGCAAAATCGAGCCTTGCGACACCTGGCAAACTTAACCTAACAGGAGGAGGCTACGTTGACCCGCATCATTTGTTTTCTTTGGCTGAGATGGTTTTCAGTCCAACGAAGGAGTCTTCTTACTGTCAAACCTGAAAATCCGGCTTCTTTACCAACCTTCACCGCGGTACAATGTCAAAAGCCTTCTTATAATCCAAGAACAAATAATCTACTCGCTCAATTATCTTGTCTAAATCGAAGCTCACTCTTCCTAAGAGATCTGTTGCTCTCGAGCTCCATCCCTTGAACCTCTGTTGTCTCTCAGCTTGGTAACCTCTGTTTTGTCCTCTTATCATACTCTCTAGTATTGCACAACTCACATTCATCAGAGAAGCTGGTCTTAAGTCGTAGACATGTCTCCACCTCCCGTCTTCATGACAGACATGACGTTTGCTCTCTTCCACTCCCATCTAAGATCTTGTTGATTCTTCCACTAGCTTCTAAGATCTTGTTGATTCTTCCACTACCTTCTAAGATCTTGTTGACTCTTCCACTACCTTCTAAGATCTTGTTGACTCTCCACTCCCTTCTAAGATCTTGTTGAACAACGTTACAAGCTGTCTGCCAGGCGTCTGTACACGCATTTTAAGACAGATGGAGAGATATCATCAGGACCATGTGTCTCAAGTGGACCAGAACTCTATAGTCCGCTTAAATCGTTTCCATCAGTGTCATCAGCTCCCTGATCCTCTTCCTCATCCCACTCGTTCACGTTGGGCTACAGTGTCCGCCTCCACTGTGAATACACATCTGAATTTGTTATTTAGTTTCATACATGTTACGTCGGCCTCTTCTGCAGCTCTATCTTCTAGGTTCCTTATCATGATGAGCCACTCTTTATCTGATAAGGTGTTCCTGAAAAAGTGTGAAAAAGTTTTGGCTTTTACCCCCACTTCATCCAAAAAAAAAGATTTTTTCTTTCTTTTTCGCATTTCAGGTTTCTCCTCCTTTATTTCGCCATATTCATTACTTGCTTTCTTATACTTTTCATATGCTATTTGATTGATGTTGCTGATAACCTCCTCCATTCTACAACCCTAAACTCTCATGCTTTCTGATATCTTTAGTTGACCCCATATCTCCCCTTAATAACGTTTCCTCTGTAAGCTCAGCTGAAGATAAACATATTCTAATTCCTTCACTGCTCATTTCACAGAACCCATCACAACACCTATCCTGATCTTGACTACGGAACTCCATTTACCAGTTCATTCTCTCATGGAAGCTGTTGACCTGTGAGTAGTGTTCAAGATTATATAGCTCCTCTTTGACTCTTGTTTACACTCTGGCCTCCTTATCAATCTCACTGACCACGTAGTCACGCTCGAGCATTACATGGTCACTTTCACCACTTGGTGTAATATGTCTGATAATCTTAACTCCCATGTTATTATATGTGAAAGTAACACGTGGGGTAACATCTAGTAATGATGGTGTATTACAGCACCTCTGATTCTTTTGTGCTTAAGGACATGCTGAAGCAGGTATTGTTCCCGGATAAAGTTTAAGAGTTTCTCTCTCCGTGACTCGGTCTCCATACGAATCTATGGTTCTCCTATTATGTTTATCTATGATAGGAATTACCTGTTGTTAGGACCCGACCATAACCATAACTGAGACGTGGGTGTGTCGCCGACTCCTGATTGTTCCTTCATTGTGTCTACCAAAAGTTTGTTCTGTAGACCATATACAACCCCACGCTACTGTACAGCCTTCCCCAGGTACTCCTTCCATTATGTGCTGTATGGCTGACCATCAACATCTAGTTATGATACCCCTCTTGGTAAGTCATGTGCATACACCACAAAGAACAGCGGCCCGAGAAGTAAGCCTTGTTGGCTACCACCAACCGCTAATTACTGCTGCCCAACTCTGAAAAGGCAGCAGTAAATTATGCTCTGGTTTCTCTCCCACTTCGATGTCTCTCAGTCCACAGAGGGACCACCATTACAGCTCCAGCCTGGAGCTGGCCACTCTCCTACAGGAAGGTAATGGTGTTCAAAGCCTTGTGGCAATTCAGAAAAGGCAAACATTCCACACACGTGTGTTAGTTTCATTTTCTAGTACATCTTTCCATATCGAGGTTGTTGCTTCTTCCTTTGTCATAGAAATTCAATTGACGGATAATGCATGATATCTTCACCATGTATCAGTGTTGCCACATCTAATGACATCTTCACATTGTAACAGTGTTGCCATGCATCATGATATCTTCACGTTGTAACAGTGATGCCATACATCATGCTATCTTCATGTTGTACATATGTTGCCATACATAATGATTTCAGGCTGTACCTATACGAAGGAATTCAAACAGCAACAGACCAGTATGTCCTTTTGAGGCTGTTTGTGCTGGTGGGAGATAAATGGTTTACAATGCTATCTCGAATGAAGGTTCCCATACGTTTTCCAACTACATACATTAAAGTAACAGAACGATGATTTCCGGGCAGTGAGTCATTACCTTTTTTGAATGTCGGTGTTACACTGGCGAACTTCCATTCATCCGGTAGCAAGTGACTTATTGAAAATGTCAGTCAAGGGCTTAACTATCTCATGTATCTTCACTTTCATTGATCTGATAAACCTTATCAAGGCTTACCGTTATATTTCTTTTCGTTCCGTTATTACTGAAAGTATATCTTCGACTTTTATGTCAATTTGTTGATAGATATTCCCTTCTCTTATCAATAAAACTGGATTCGGGACATTGGTTGTGTCTTAGATCGCAAAAATAAATGCAAAAAGATCATATAATATTTTCACAAGGCCTTGCCTTCAACCAAGTCACCGTTTTCCTTAATTAATGGACTTACTGACTGGGTCCCTTGCTTCTAAAATATATGTAAAACTCTCCAGGTTTCTTTTTGCTATTTTCAGAAACATACGCTTCATATTGACGTTAACTTTATCGTATAATTCTTACTTTCTACGCAAATTTACATAACTTACTGAGCTGAAGTGAGGCATAGGCATGTAATGTGGTCAAGTTCCTGGGTGCATTGAAGAATGTATTTTGAATGAAACAACTTAAAGGAGATGAATGTTTTAGACACGTGTAAATAGATATGCCAGAGAATGGAACAATGGGAGCTGAAGTACGTCACAAGATGGAGTTGAGAGGGCGAAGGTTTGGGGCACTTGAAGAATGTACGAAAAGATGGTCATTGTCTGTTGAGTGAATATGATGTATTTGATGGTAATCCCGATGGTTTTGTATAGGTGCGGGACGCAAGTCCTACATGACAAAGTATGGAAGAGGGCGAATGTGCTGGACATTAAATAATGAAGATTATTTGGTAAGAGGATGGTTGGTCGAATAAGGAAAAACAGGGTGAGAGAAAGACTTAATAGTAATAGAATATATACGAGAAAGCTGAAAAGGGTATGCTGAACTGGTTTTGGCGTTTAGAAGGGATGAGTGAGGAGATGACTGAGATGGTATACGTGTCGGAAGTGCAGCGAACAAGGAAAGAAGAGAGACCGAACTGGAGATTAAAGAACGGAGTGACATAAGTTTTCCGTGTTCTGTGCCTAAACATTCAGGAGAGTGTAAGGTATGCAAAGAACAAAGCGAATTGTTACGATGTGATATAAAGGGAGCAATATGCTATATCAGTGGGCTGAATTGAGACATTTGAAGTGGCCAGGATAAACCATGAAGAGGTCTGTAGGACTCAGTTGTGGACATAGGGCTCTGGATTCAGGGAAAAGCACATGACAGTGGATGTGAACAAATGAGGCATTTCTTCTACTACGTCGTTGCCTTGTATGCGGGGAAAACTTTGGACAAGTATAAATAAAATGAAAATGCCTAAGAGTAGCATTTTCCAGAAAATAGAAAAATAAAAAAAATCTATTAGCCAGCAATATCTATCCTTCCCAGGAAATAGACGAAGTATTGGCAACCGCTTATGGTGGTTAGTCATCGAGCGTCTGACCACTTCTTCGGTTTGTCTGTCAGCAGATGATTGGACCAACATTTTTTAGGGCAGACGTCCTGTTACCTTCCCCTATTTCCAGATATTTCAGTATTCACTACATACCAGCGAATGCGTGATAGAGCATCCGTCTTTAATGGTTAGTTCTAAAGAATAATAATTCAAGTTTCCTTTTAATTCATCCAAATGCTGGCTTTGTTGTGGGGGTTTGAACTTTTTCCTGCTAAGTACAAAGATTTTGTTTTCATGCGACGACTTAGAAAATTCAAATTCAAAACCATCCGTAGATAAGAATTTGGTACATAGTTTTTGCATCTTTAGTTTCTAGGCTTGCATTATGACAGCAACCTCGGTTGGAAGAGTAATGTCGTTCAACTTATATTAAGTATATCATCTTCAAATATACATCCCGTTCTTTCTGAAAATAAGACAGAAAATCTGTATTGAAATAAAATTAATATCTTTTCAGAAGGATGAATTGGATATTGAAGAAAATGCTTAATATTTCAATCCTGGAGCCATTATACGTACCTGAACCAAATGAACGGAAGTGGAGGTAAATATGCTCTATCTCCATAACATACACATAGGAATTACCAACTGGTAGGATATGGAATATTAGTCATTCTGTCTCGTGGCATGAAGAGAGGTCGTGGACAGATCCCTAGTATCACACACCCTTGGCCATTCGACTTCATTTCCTATGTAAAGATTCTGGTGTTATCGATGGAAGAGCTGGTGACGAGCTAGTGCTAGTTATTTGGAGAGAGAAAAGAAAAATATCGCCACATGGCTCCGCAAGAATGTCTTCTTCATTTTCATTGATATATAAGATCATCAAGTTTGTCTAGACTGTATTATATCATACTGTCTTTGGATCATCCGTTTGCTGGTAATACTAATGCTGGTATTATCCTCACCCTGCATCCTTCTAGAAGTTACTTAAGAATTTTGGTTAGCACTAAATTTCCATACAGAATAAACAATAATCTTTTCATGACGAGTCCACCACGTGACATACAGCTATGCAATCCATTTTTCAAAGAGGAATTTCATCATTTGCCTTGCTGTTCCAGCAATAAAGAAATTAAAACAACGCTCAGATTTTCCCTCATATTTGAAATAAATATTTCATTCTTGTGTTATTCCTGTACCTGTAATTTTCTCTGCATAGTTTATATGCCTATGTAATCATTACCATTCCCTATTTTACTGTCATTTGAAATACCGTCATTACGTTATGTATGAAGAAAATATTTAAATCTGAGCGAGGGAAGATGGTGCGCCTTCTGTATAAACAAGACAGAGGAACATCTGTGTTCCAGGAGTCGCAGGATTGGGGAAATACATCTGTTTGTCCAGAAACCACCGACGAGAGCCTATCTGAGGCAAGAACTCAACCATGTAATCCAACTTGATTAGATTGACTAGCCCAGAAAATTGGTTGTAAGGACTTTCTAACGCGTGAGATACATTCGGGGAAATTCCAGTATGAAACAGATGTAAGGACGGTCTCACCTCAGAGGAATCTATATGACAAACATTTTCTTTCTCTGACGAATTAACGATAGTGGTGAACTGCCATCTTGGAGAGGTCAGACTGTCAGACTCAGCAAGGAAAACATCAGATGATGAAACCCAGACAGGACGTAAACAGGGCCGGGAAAACTTAAGAAAGGTTGACGTAAGGAATGAGAAGGCGTTAACGTAAATAGTGGGAGAAGTGATGGTGAGCTGGACATATTGAGGAATTAGACATGTAGAAAAAAGGCGGATTACCTCCTCTTATTTACCTCCAGAAGAAGACATGGGTTTGGAGAGAAGGGTGGGTTGGAGAGGGAGGACGAGGGTCTGGAGAAGAGCGGTGTAGATGGAATGTAAAGCGCTTGTTGGGAACTGAAAGCCTGGAGGGGAGAAGGGAAAGAGGGAGCGATAAGGGCCAGGGTGTCGCGAGGAAGGGCCAACCCCTCCTGAACGAGGGAGAAGTTTTTATCTCTTTTTTTTATGTCAAGAACATCCGTCTCGGACAGAAGTTTTAATCGATGCCAGGCTTAGAATGATCAACATGAACGAGTGGAAGAAGCAACAAGAACGGAAACGAGTTTTTGAAGAACCGGAGAGACCGACTTTAAAAAAAGACCAAGTGACAGTTGCTGGGGAATAAGGTGCAGAGTTCCATAGCGTAGTAGGGAAAGAAACAGACGTCACAACAGATCATTCTTGATCTTCCAGCGGCTACAGAGGGATAACGTGACATAATGGCTGGCTGAGGTGGCTAATGGCGGAGGTACGCAGGTACTCTGCTTCCAGAAGGAGAATCCAAAAAGACTGAGAGATTATCATTACAGTGTAATGGGACAAGTTGTAAGATCATATTGAAGGATCTGATGTGTTGGATTGTTTTAGAATTGACTCTGTTCACGAGTAAGTACAAATAGACCAGCCTTAGATACAAGAGCAGTGCTCCATACATGAACGCATCAATCATTCATATCAGAGTTACTGATATAGTGTGATGAAGAGTATCAAAGACTCATGAACTTTAATCATGGCACTGTGTGCGATAGTTGTGTTAAGCGGTGGAATCAGAGCCACTTAAGAAGATTGGAAAATCATCAGAAATCATAAAAAAACCCAGAAACAAGCAGGCTTGAAGAACACGAATTCCAATAAGTAAAGAAGGAGAGCTTCATATGTCTAGAATAAAGGAAATGGATCAACCAGAAGTTTTAACTGATTCCAGGCTTTGAATGCACAACATAAAAAAAACAAAAACGAAAATTTATGATCTGGGTGTTTCTGAGAAGGTAGAGAGACTTACTTTTAAATCAAAAAGGAGTGAGTAACAGTTGCTAGGAGATAAGGTTAAAAGTTCCAGAGTTTAGCAGGGGAAGAAACAGACGTCACAACAGCGTCTTCTTGAGCTTCCAGCAGCCACAAAGGAGTTATGTGATGTAGTGGCTGGCTGATGATTGTCTGATCTAGCTAATGGTGGAGACACACAAATGATGTAAAATATAAACGAAAAACAAACATTTGTGCGAGTGACGTGACTTGAGCACGATGTTGGGTGGGGTGACTCTGGAGATGACAGAAGCGCCAACTCCGCAGTGATGATACACGCAACTCACCTAAATTTCTAGAGCCGGGCCGCTAAGGGGCTAACTGTAATCTCAGTCTCCGAATCCACTGCAGGGATGGTGTTTGTGCCTATTGTATATCCAAACTCCCATTGCTCACCTCGTATCATCGTAGATCCTTAGTCTCTCAACTTTGAATCCATCTGGATCAATATTTTCTTCCTTCCATAACTTTGCTTTGTGTTTTGACTGTATTTTCAGGTTCCTCCACCTATGGACAACTCGAGTGTTTGACATCCTGCTACGAGGCATTGCTCTCTTAACATCCACGTGCTGAAATCCTCTATTTGGGATATCAATACACAGGACAAAGAT
>JAUTXX010006580.1:0-10054 GCA_032273605.1 Panulirus laevicauda
ACTTGGAGGAGGTTAAGTGTGTAAGGTGCCTGTGAGGGATGTTGATGAGGATGGAACCAGGGGAGCTGAAGTAAGCCAAAGAGTGGGTGAGAGAATTAATGTCCTGGAAATAGAAGCCAATGTCTATGTGGATATGGATACATATGAACAATGGTATAAAAGTCCCAATGGTGTTTTAAGAATGAGAAGCAGGTGCCCTACATAAAAATAATAGGGGGAAGGAAGTGGATGTGTTTGATATTAAATGTTTGAGGAAAATATCTATTGTGAGGGTGGATGATCAAATAAGATATGATAAAGTAAGAGAGGTGACAGTAAGAAGAGTATGGATGAAAGAGCTAAAGGGTGTGTGCCAAAATGGTTTGGATATATGGCTAGGATGAGTGAGGAGGGGCTGACGAAGAAGATATATGTGCCAGAAGTGGAAGGAACAAGCACAAGGGGAAGGATTGAGGAAAAGATACTTTGAGTGACTGCAGCCTGAACAAGCATCAGAGAGTGAGGCATGCATGTGATAGAGAAAATTGGGAGGATGTGGTATATAAGGTGCAATATGCTGTCAATGGACTGAATTGGGGCATACAAAATGGTCAAAGAAAACCATGAAACCATGGAAGATGAGGGAATCCATATGGTGGATGAGGGGGCAATGGTCTTGGATGCATCGAGGAATGTAAAAAAGAGGTCATTGTCTTTAAGGGCAAGGATGGGTATTTTTGATGATACAGTAGACCTGATGGTACTACATGGATGAGAAGCATGGACTTAGACAAAAATGTAAAGGATAAGGTGAAAGTGATGAATATAAAATGTTTGAGGACAACATGTGGAGTAAAGAGGGCTGATTGAATAAGAAATGATAAAATAAGAGAAAGGTGCAGTAGTAAGAGAGCGTGTTGAAAAAGTTTGGACATACGGAGATGATAAGTGAGAAAAGGATGATTAAGAGGGAATACTTGTCAAAAAAGGAGGGAAAAAGGGGAAGGGGAAAACCATGGAGGAGGTGTATAGATGGACTGATAGATGATATGAAGACTCGGGGTCTAAACATGCATGAAGATGTGAGGCATGCAAGGGATAGAGTGAACTGAGCGATGTGGTTTACAGGGGATGACTTGCTGTCAATTGGCTGAACCAAGACATATGAAGCAGTCAGGGGGAACCTCAGAAAAAACTGTGAGGCCTGCATGAGGATAGGAGGCCATGGTTTCAGTGACTTATACATGACAGCTTGAGAGTAAATATGAGTGAATGAGGCCATTTCTTCATCTTATTTCCAGGTGCTACCTTGCTAATTGCCTTCATGGTTAAAAGTCAAGAGGAAACAAGCAATGGCCTTATTTGCATACCGTACATCCACTCTCTATATATGTCATGAAGAGTCATATTGAAAACCAAAGCCTACTGGCACCACAATGCCCCCAGTATATAATATCAACTCCATTCATTTCATCACATGTATGCCTCTCATTCTCCTGAATGTTCAGGACCTGATACCATCAAAGCCTTCTTCACTCCAACCTCTCATATTCTTCCTGGTCTACCCCTGCAACAATACTGGAAAGAGTATTTAATGCAATACCAGGAGAAATAAGAAACATGCATCAAGTGGCTGCAGAAACATTCAAAAGAAAATGGTACATGGCTGAAGTCAGAACCTGATAAGCCACGAATAGACAATCATATAAGAGGAGTGGTAGCAGAAAAGAAAGAGTATAATTCATCATGCAAGACAAGCAGTGAGAGCTTCATGTTAGCCCTGCCATTATGGGAAAATATCAAGTGCTTGTAAGGAGGTACACATGGTAAAAAGTATCTAACTGCTTTCTGTATGAAACAATATGAGAACACAAAGGAAGGATCTTGAAAAATGCCCATTACCCTAGTCTCACAATGGTAACCATGATTTTACGATATTGCAATACACTGCTGGCAACATATAATGTTATTTGCCATAGTAAACGTTATAGTGGTTTCATATTTCAGTGAAAATAACTATGAAATGGGGCTACAATACTTATTTGAAAATTTGTCTCACATTCACACTCCCCAACCTTAATGAGACAACATGAATCATATTGATAATCTGGAAATTCATCAAAACCATCCAGGAAGATCCATTTTTTACCATGCATACTTCTTACTTATTTTCATCGGTTTATCTTTACTAATCATCTCTATACATCTGAATGATCTCAGCACACCCTGGTCAGCCCTCTCTATCAGACTGCACTTACTACCGCACAACTATCTTTCAACTGTCTTTCATCACACTGTCAATCCACTTCACACCACACACTGTCTTCCAGCATATCATTTCCAACTTGTCCTCCTTCCTTTCCTCTGCATTCAAGGTCCAAGACTTACATAAATTCAACGTTGTCAAGATTATTATTACTTCAAACATAACTGTTCCCATTTGTGCCCTTAGAGACACTGGTCTCTACTTCCTATCATTTGTTAATGAATCCAGGACCTTAGCCCCATCTCCCACCCAAGTGATTCACTTCATCCATAATTCTATCCACTGCTGTGTCTACTCCCAGGTACCTAAAGCACTTCACATCCTCCAGATCTTACTCATTCAAACTTACTCTCAAAAAATCCTGTCTCACTTCCCTGCTGCAACTTATTTGCTTAGTCTTGTTCACATTTCCTCTTGAGCTTTATCCTATTAAGTACTCTCCTAGAGTCTATCACCAATGTCTAGAATTTCTCTGAAGTTTTTCTATTTCTTATTTATATTCATTATACTTTGTCGCTGTCTCCCACGTTAGCGAGGTAGCGCAAGGAAACAGAGGAAAGAATGGTCCAACCCACCCACATACACATGTATATACATACATGTCCACACACAGCACATATACATACCTATACATCTCAACGTATACATATATATACACAGACATATACATATATATACATGTACATAATTCATACTGTCTGCCCTTATTCATTTCCGTCGCCACCCCGCCACACATGAAATGATAACCCCCTCCCTCCGCATGTGTGCGAGGTAGCGTTAGGAAAAGACAACAAAGGCCACATTCGTTCACACTCAGTCTCTCAATTGAAAATTGTTTATTCTCGTAAAAGATCCTGCCCCAATCATGCACGCTCATTGTGGCTGACCTAAGGTCTGGTGGTAGTCTTACCCATGAGTTATGCATCACACTGGTCCATCTCATGCTATCAAATATCAAACTTTTTTCATTACCTTCAGAATAATTTTTTTAACATCAATGAAAACTATGGACTTTTCACTTTCATTCATTCTTTTTGAAATCTATATTTCACTTTAACATCTGTTTGTGTGTAACTACACATATCCATGGGGTCATTTTACTTACATTCTCACCACTTCAACTGCCTTTTTCTTCTACTGCTCATTTCATGTAATACAAGTGTTTTATCCACATTCTTACTCATCATATCATAAATACAATCTTCCATGCTCAAAGCATTACATCTTATATTTGAAAAGACTGATAAACAGATATATTGTTGATGGATAGATAGACAGACAGAAGGACATATGCATATGAAGGTTTGTTTACAGAACACAATGAATCTTGGGAGGGAGGCAATTTGAAAGTGTAATGAAAGATAACATCAAGCCATCTTTTTGTCTATCTGTTACTACTACGTCACTCCTAACCTAACAGAAAGATCAGGTACACCTTTTTATCTTCTCTATTTAGGGTCTAACAAAACTCATTAGTTTTGCAGAAAATATTATATACAACTGTGGAATTTGTGACTAAATAAACTTTTTCGTATCACATTCATTAAGTGAATATACATTTAGAACATATTCTATGATGATGTTACAAAAGTACCAAAGATTTTTATTACTGCAGTGGTTAGAGATTAATGATAGTGGAGGGACACTGACCCAGAGGATATTTTATGCCTGTGTTGTTGCAATATGTGGGGTGAATCTATTTTCATCAAATATAACACCTTCTTCCCTACGTTCATTAGCTCTTCATTATTCAAATTTTTATTTTCTTGTTAAGATCAATAAGATTTGTGTTCTTATCATTTTCAAAAATGATTAGGCACTTACTTGACATGTTCACAATAAATGGCGTCTTTTTCTCGGTTTAAATCTATCTGATTTTACTCGATCTGTCCATCTGTATGTAGCTTCCAATCTTTACCCATTTGTACAATGTAATGAGGGTTGTCTCCACTCATGAGGACCCATTTTCACAAGTTCTTCGTTCATACACTTGCCTATTCACACTTATATCCCAACTCGTGAGGTGCTACCAACAAGAGGAAATGGACTAAAACTTAGACATCAGTGAGTTATCTGGACTGCACAAAATTTTCTTTTACCAGTAACATTATCACAGCAAGAAGCGAGCTCCCAGAGCATGTTGTTCAGAGCAACACAGTTAATATGTTCAAAAGTAGGTTTGATCATCACCTGTTACTATCCCATACAGAATAATTCTTTCAAACAATCATCAAAATGTAATGGTATATTATGCTACCTTCTCAGCCACTGATCTTGCCTTGTCCATGCTACTGTAATGTATCAACACTGATTATCCTGCATAAACCGCTTTAAGGGAACACGAAGGAATTATTCTATAATCCTTCCACATAAAAACTAATATAATAATGATAAGTCATGAGGCTGGAGCTGAAAGTTTGTCTTTATTATTGTCTTTATGACGAAAAATTATAAAATGCCTGGCACTGGTGATGGGATGCATGATGTATTCAAGTCCATTCTAATTTCTGACTTTCCTATAAAAAGTTTCCTTCAGGCATATTAGTCTTGCATGGTATTTTTTCTAACAGTTACCCATCCAGTGTGTTGCTGAAGGGAGCGAAGGGTGTGAAAAGAGCCTTTGCTTTGCTACTCTTTTCTTCTACTGCTTTTAAGGGGACTGCATTTTTTGCAGGTGTGTCAAGACCAGAACAACTAACAACTAACTATGTGTTTTGTGTATCTATGTCTATGCCTATGAGATATGTCACACTTGAGACACTTCAGAATTCGAGAATATTATTGACTTGTGACACATACTTCATACTTGCAACACAATTGGAAAAAATCACCTTAATATTTCTTATGTATAAAAAATGATCTTATAGTAAACCTTCAATTTAACAGACTAATCCGGTGTATGTGTGTGAGTGTGTGTGAGTGTGTGTGTGTGTGTGAGTGTGTGAGTGTGTGTGTGTGTGTGTCCATTAATGTCAAAAGCCCATTAAATCGAGAATGTAACCAATGGGCCATTGTTTAATACAATATACAGTCTACACACTTTCTTTTAACTCCTCTATCACCTGATGCCATTTTGAATTGTAAGGATTACAAAACTATCTTATAAATAAAGTCACAATTCTCTATATACAACCTTAACGCATGGTAGCTTGAGGCAGAATGAGACTGAAACAAAGTGAGTATAACCCACACTACCAAAAACTAGTGTGATCTGAAATGCACATGGAGCAGTGTTTGAGATTTTCATTCTTTTTCATTTTTCTAATCATCATTAATTAATGTATTCATATTTGCCCGGTCTGTTAAATCCAAAATCCGTTAAATCAGGGTCCATTAAATTGAGCATTTACTGTATTTCAAGCACATTCTAAAAATGTTATGGCAAAATGCTATTCTATTCGTATCCCACCAACTTGCAAAGTACATTCTAGTTCACAACCCACACAACAGTAAACATAAGATAGTGAATGAAAACTCATTCTCAACACAGTTATCTCAATATGGCAAATATGCATAAATTTCTCAATGGTATCTTTATGATAAAAGACTGGAATCAATGATATATATATAACAAAGAATACATCCACGCAAAAATGAAAGCAAGGAAGATTTTCATTTGAGTAAGGTGCAAGAAAGTGGATGGTTCAAATGGCAACTGCATAAACCATGGCATACAAGGCTGATGTAAAATCAGTTCAAGAGCAGTTCCAAAAAGCAAAAATTTAAGAGCCAGGCACTATATTCACCTTTAAAAGTGGACCTCTCTGGATGCTGAGGAGGTTGCTTGTTTTCTAATGAAACTAATACAGTTCCTGGGAAAAGTCTGACCCAGTACAGATGAGTAGATTTGAGGGCAGTCTTCCATTCTGGTTATTTTTATTTTGTTAATTGTCTAACCAAGCAAAATGTACCACAAATTTTAGTGAATATGAAAGGGCAACATGCAATAAAGAAAGTAAAGGCATCTGATCTCTGCTGAATAAGAATACAAGCCTAATGAAATTTACAAATAACAGGTAAAAGAAGATGACATCTCAGCCAAAAGAATAAACACACAAAACATTCAGTATAGAACAATTCAAAAATGAGCTAATAAAAACTATGATCTCCAAATACCATTTCATAGGGTTCAAAGTCTAACACAATTCAAAGAATCATTCAAAAAGGCAGCACAGAGTGGAATGCATGACAAACATCATGTTCATCTAAACACACTAAATAGTAAAACAAAGAGCAAAAAGATGAGCATGGCAAGCTGAACATCAAATGTTAACCACAAAGCTATACACTGCTTCTAATAGTGGTTATAACTTTCAGAAAAATGCAGCACATCTGAACACAACACCCACAATGAAGCATGTCTGTGTATACATCATGTTTATACTAAATCTTTAAAAATCAAAACATACCCTAACAAAACGTGTTTAATACTTATAAATGGCAGAACAAAGGCAAATATGTACATACACTTATTAAGATCAGAAATCACTGTTCTTTATGAGTGTGTGTGTGTGAGTAATGCACACAATAAAGCCTGTGGTCTTTGGGTTCATAATCTCTTCAAGCACTTACCCTAATTTTCTATAAAGTCCATACAGACCCTAAGTAATGTTTTCATTTACTTACCAAACAAAGTGAATCTACTGAGCAAAAAAATTTCATAATAATCTGATCTCCCATACTAGCAAGATTGGTTCTTTTGTGATGTATAGTAGAATTTTAAAAGCTCTTTTCTGACAGAACATAAACAATATGTCAATGAACATTACATAAATAACATAAAATACTGTTTGGAAATAAACTGAGCTAACTTGCTAAACT
The DNA here is from genome assembly GCA_032273605.1 of Panulirus laevicauda. Taxonomy (NCBI): domain Eukaryota; kingdom Metazoa; phylum Arthropoda; class Malacostraca; order Decapoda; family Palinuridae; genus Panulirus; species Panulirus laevicauda. Next base: position 7,067 of record JAUTXX010006580.1, read on the forward strand.
CGCAAAGGAATTTACATCGTGCTGTGTGTGAACAAACATGGACTAATTCATCTTTAGATACGAACACAAGATAAAATAACTTGCTCCTGTTCAAACTATGTTGAATGGACAAGAAAACTACCAAACCCATCTATTTATCTATCATCATTAACTCCATTTCCAATTCCATAGGGTGTACCACATATGTACAGTCTATGAAATCAATCATACACATTTGAACTCCATGTTATATTTCACACTTAAAAATGCTTCTCAAACTTTCAATCAGATTCAAGTTGATTCATACACACCAACCTCATATACAAAATTGTATTTGATCGCAACCAATCCTCTAGCATCTTCATACATTCTTTTCTTTCTTTCTTTCATACTATTCGCCATTTCCCGCGATAGCGAGGTAGCGTTAAGAACAGAGGGCTGGGCCTTTGAGGGAATATCCTCACCTGGCCCCCTTCTCTGGTAAGCAGACAGTGTAATCTAGAAAAAGAAATTATTGTATATCTGTGTCCATTATACACGATCAGGATAGAAGCGGCGGAAAAGTAATCGGCATTATATACTTTATAATTATTTAGCATCTCATCCAACCCTTCTCGCTCGCAGATCCTTACTGACGCACCCAGAAGGCATATACTACCAGGGGTTGGGGGAGGGGGGAGACTTTGAAAGTTATTAGATACTATATTTGAAGGCTGATTCTCCTGGTCCCCTTGTAATGGACCTGTGGTATTTTGGCTACTTCTGCTGTGAAGCCGAGTAAGGTGTCCAGATAATGGCATTAGTCGCAGGCTATTGTGGGAATTCAGTTTTTCCTTCTTCAGCGCACGTAAGGTTCAGTCTCGCCCGTGACTTCCATCATGCTATTCTCCATCGCCTTGTGTTGGTGTCCTCGCTGCTTTGCACATCAGAACATGTCCACTCCATCATGATGAAATTCTATACGATGTTTCGTGACTGTACGATGTAACGTCGTGTATTTTTTTTCAAGTAGCGTCATTTCTGCCCACTTCTGCCCTCCGGAATTGATCTAAAGAGTGTTTCAGATTTCCATGCTGAGCGGTGACGGCTCTATACTTAGCTGGATCATGTTGTTGGGGTATACCATCATTTTTTCCTTCATTTTCTTTGGTGACGATGAATAAACAGAATATAATCCTTGAAGTCTGACGTTTAACCTTATTTCCACCTGTCTGGTCTTTCATTGAAATCTACATCGTAACGTCAGTTTCGGATTCGGCATAGCTGCGTGGATGAAATACGCGGCGCTGTGGATATGTACTTGTGCTTTTCTGTGTTGAGGTTCGTTTTATGCATGCTTGTGCCTATCTGTGTTCAGGTCTGTGTTGAGGTCCGTTTTATGCAGACCTTTTCATCGCCAGGTCTGTCTCCTGCCGACGTGTAGTATCAGAATGCGTATACACGTGATCAAATTTGGGGCTGTTGATGAAGACGTGCCTGTTGCGATCCTAAAGTTCATTTGTCGTGATACTTTTACTTATAAGAGACCGAGTCATGCAAATGGCTTTAGTATAAGTAGTTGGGAGCGTGCGTATGGTCTTAGAAATGATCTTGAACACATGAGGGAGGCGTTTAAGATTTCCCGTTTGATGGTTTATACATTGGACGTTGGCGGCTTCAAGAACCCCGGGAATCGAGAGGTTTCGAGTCCAAGATAACAACCAGCCGGCCAACCTACCCAACCCAGCCAATCGTGTAGAGTTTCAAGACTCAGGACGGCCCATCAGAACGGGATCTCATGAGACAAAGACCCGTGCCACCAAGCTGGCTTGGACCTGGCGACTCTTTTAAACGAGTCAGTAGATATCACTAATACGTATATGATCCAGTCATAATTTTCCGTGTGGAAGACGTTGAATAATTCATTTAAAGCTTCCCCTCCTCAGGTGCTTCTTTCAGTGGACGATTTATTTTCACACTAGTTTTTCTTCTTTTATGTTTTGCACCTAACCAAATTTCATCTTGAGTTACTACTTTACGACGGTGTCAGTATGTGCATTGCGGTTCGTTAGAGACAGCGCGCTACCTCCCTCCTGAAAATTGAAGATCTTGATCAATCAGACATTAATAGTGTGTGTGTGTGTGTGTGTGTGTGTATGTGTGTGTGTGTGTGTGTGTGTGTGCGTTGGTGGGGGGCCGGGCCTTGCCGTCTTTGTTTTTGATTGAAGCATAAATCGTATTAGTGGAACACTTGAACATAAGCATAACAATGTAGAGAACGAGTTTAGAGTGTTGTTTGTGCTTTATTGGCGTTGATGAATTGGTTGAATGCAGTGGTGAGGCGTACGTGAGCGGGCGGGGAGCCAGTGGATGTGTGTTGGCTGGGGACTCTGATGACATTACCACTTTACTAAGAACGCAGTGACGAGGCAGACACGTCGTGATGAATAGGCTGAGGAAACCGCCAGTGCACGCGTTGGGAAGCTGACGTCATGACCTCGTCACTGAGAATAATGCAATTCTTCCTGCCGTTACGGCTATGTTTGTCGACTGGGTTGTCTGGAGAGTAGCTGCTGCTTCCAATGGTTCCTGTGTGCAAACCAGTCACTCGAGGATTGACCGTTATGATTGTCTCCTTTTCCAGTGAAGCTCTGTTTCATCTTTCGTCTTCCCCTACTGGATTTTTATACACATCATGTTACTTTACGTCCAAGACGGCCCGTTTTGAGGCATAATTTTGCCTGTGCCATGTCTGAAAATTTTATTATCATTAGTGGTAGTAGTAGTAGTAGTGGTGGTAGTAGTAGCAGTAGTGGTGGTGGTAGTGTTAGTAGTAGTAGTAGTGGTAGTAGTTAGTAGCTTCTGTGACCGGCCTCGAACCTATTTTGGGTCATTATGGGGTGGGGGTCAGGTCAGGTCAAAACCCGTCTTGACTACTCTCCATCATAACACCTTTGATATTGACTAGGTACTCGTAGATAGACTCTCTCTCTCTCTCTCTCTCTCTCTCTCTCTCTCTCTCTCTCTCTC
>JAUTXX010006591.1:0-10053 GCA_032273605.1 Panulirus laevicauda
AAATGTTAATATTAATGAGTTCTTAAGAGATCAAATCTGCTGATAAGATGGGATTTATACCCACCTTCCTTCTTAAATTTCATAGCCATTATCTTTGAGTTGTGGTATTAAGGAAGCACCAGTGGTTGAGGTTCTTGGTTTCAGCTATAAAAGTCAGGTTTTCTCTTTAGAATACCATTTAATGCTAACATTTGTATAACCATATGAAAGTAATGAGTCCACATGCACACACCTACATTCATGCACACACAAACAAACATGTACATTATAGCTTCTCACATGGCGTTTCCTCCTTGTATGGTAGAAGTAGGTAATTATACATGCATTTTACTTTATGTACATATAAAGTTTTCCATTTATATTTCATTTATTAACTGAAATATGAAAGTTGAGGCATTAACAGCAGATCAGTTGACGTTCGGAAATTTAATTTTAATCATTTATGTGCATGTAGATATGTCATTGACAATGGTAAATAAAAGGTATTTTTATGATAGCAATTATTGTCCTTTATCCTGGTTACCTTGTAGACCCATGATTCCTTTGGTTACCCAGTTAAGTATATTACTTGATTTTATTCCTGGCTACCTGGTGATGCTTATGGTTTTAGTGTTCTTGAATATCTGTTAAGTCTTGATCATTTGAGGGATAACCTATTCATTCCTGTTCAAGTGGTGGCTAGTTACTTATATTTCCTGGTCATCTAGTTTGTTGAATACCCATGTGGAGATTAAGTGCTCTATGATTTCTTGTTAGTGATTCAGTAATCTGTTTCCACAGGCAACATGCAAACAAATATGGAAGCTGGCTCAGTTCCTTGGTTTATCTCTCCCATGTACAAACTTGACCTGCATCACAAAGTAAGACATATTTCTGTTGTGTCTGTAATTTATTACTATATATTTGTCCAATATAGGTTGAACATAAAATTAAGATTTGGAAAACTCAGCTGAAACTAATTAATTTTAAATCTTACTCGTGTAAGCAAATGGAAAGTGCAACACTTTAAAATTGTTTTTATAGAATGTCACAGGCACAGAAAAGAAATTTTACTATGGATATCTGTGAGAAAAATATAGAAAAAACATGTACAGCTTATACATTTAGTTAAGCAGACACATAACTACAGGAAATCACAATACTCATGGCATAGATATATGACAACCCTCAAACCCCAGGTGACTTTGCAATGCATCAATTACAATATAGCATAGGAAAAACCAAAACAGGGCTTCAAGCTGTCTATATCCCAATAAAAATTGATGTAAAGTAAATGTATGTGCAGGGACCCTAGTGAGGAGTGGAGGTAGAGCAGGATGGTGAGCTTCTGAAGCAAACTCGATGATAACTTATTACTGCTTATGAAAGGTATACACGTAAAAGTAAAAGACCTGTATAAACAATGTGAGCTAACTATAAGCTGTTAGCTTACTTGGCTACGAGATAGTGATGAAGATCATGCGTATCATAATTCCTCCAGTGGAGATGGTGAGGGAGGAGCCTTGTGACCCACAATCACTAAATGAAATATCACTTCATGATTATATTCTCACATTTTACATTGTTTTACACATTTACATTTATTTACATACATATATTTACACTTCGAGAGTTGCTTCCTTAAAATGGTAAGAGTTGCTTCCTTAAAGTGGTAGTCTCTAGCACCTACAGAGAATAAGGGCCATTTCCCAGCCTACAAATAACAGTATTGGCAGATTATTCAAAGTAAACTTATGAAAATTTAGAACTCATATGAAGACTTTTGGGACCTGCTATGCATGTCTTCATGCAAACACAAGACAAATTTGACAAGAACTTTACAATTAATCTGAGATATTTTCAAGATTAGTTATTTTACCAAAAAATAAGATTTAATAGGCCAAGGAAACATTTGTTTTCATGAATTTGCAACCTTTCGTAAAACCGGTAACTTTGTAAACCTGAATTATCCTAATAAAAGTTGTACAGCACTTGTGACAACAAGACATAAAAGGATATGCAATTGCACATATTTTTAACATTCCAAACTTTTTTTCTTCCAAAAAATGAATTATTCAGTAACAAGATTTTTCTACATTGTTTGAAGAATCTGCATGAGTGATACTGAACCTGAAAAAATCTTACAGAGCATGTATGGAGTAAGAAAGGTAACAATCCTACAAAATTAACATTTTTACCAGTAAGCTACCAAATGCACGGAAGAGATTTTCTCATTACATATTACCATATAGGATTATTGATATAAACATTCATTAAATGAGCATAAACATCATTTAATGCATTCATAAATTAACTAGCAATCTGTTATATTTGATCTGTGGACTTCCATGGAGTAACTGTTAGCAATATTGACTGAGTTCACACCAAGTTTTAAATCCTGGGCATAGCAGTCAGCTTGCAGTTAATCCAACATTTCATCCTTCCCTTGGGGATTGTTGATAAACTGGGACCCTGACTTAGGCTAACGTATTATTATGTCCTCAGGACCCCTTAAACAAGAATTCCTGCAGCTTCAAGGCTGTACTACACTCAGTAGCATGGACAGGATGGATTACTCTGATGCTAAAAGTTCTTTAATGAGACTATTTCATCACCTAATGATGATACATCCTTGCCAAAGGTGACTTTACTTGCAGTGTAACCTCATATAGGCAAAGTCTAGTAATGTAATTATTAAGGGACATCTGGCTACATTAGCCAAACAGAGGTTATAAGACATAGACATCTAGTGTTCTTGCACTATGTCTCAACCTGAAGTTGATGGCGATAACATGGACTTTAATCTATCACAAAATTGGTGCAGCAACAGACTGAAAGTCCATGTTACCCACAATAAGCTTAGGTTGGGACATAGTACAAAAACACTAGGCAACCAGTGACCATCTTTTAACCTCTATGTGGACGAGGTAGCCGGATGCCTCACTAGGTGACTGGTGGATCCATCTTTTAACCCCCACTTGGCCAAGGCAGCTGAACACCCCTCCCTGGGTTTGAATCCAACTTGTGGCTTATTGACTAGTAACTGCACTACAGTAAATGATCCTAAATCACTTCCACTTCATGCAAGCAAAACAGTTCACCCTAAGAGTTTATCATCCTTTCAAGGATGGTTTCAAATCCTGGCATAGCCATTACAATCAATGTTACTCCCTACACTGTTTTGCTTAATGTGAAGGGGTTGTAAAAGGATTAATACTATAACTAACAAATTTAATATCAATTTACATATCCTATGTAAAAAGATAATTAATAAAAGCAAAATCCAAGACACTAACAAAACACTTAAACCTCAACCCCCAAATATATACAAACAGTCTGCCAAGAGTTCATAGGTTCACAGTAGTTCAAACTGATAATGTCTACACCAGCTCCCCTGCACTCACTGTCTCTTATGGATGATATAACCTCATGGTATAATTAAGTTATGGTGCCATACAGACTTCCAACAAAATGTAACAGCCCATTTTGTGTTCCATATACTTTCAGCCAATCCTTGGTAAATAAGATCCATCTGAAAACGATGGGCATACTGATACAATTCAGCTAAGAAGAAAACAAGTTTTAGTCATACATAAGTGATTTCAAAATGATGTGCAAAATAAGATGTGAATATAATTGCTTAATAACAAATGTTCGTTATTAACAATGTTCGTTACGATTAAACATCATAAGCTAAAAAAAAATATGCTGTAATACACCATATTAGGCTCTAAAAGATATCCATCTATATAATTTTTATTTACATAATCTTGTCTGCATATATTTTAAACAATCAAGGAGGCATTTCCCATGAGCCCAGGAAGATAATATGGCTAACTCTGTAATCACAATAGTAATTCACCATATATCAACCATTCATGATACTGAAATTGACATCTACATAGAATCATTGCTTCCCATATGATTAGGGAATCCAACCACCAGATAAAATCTTATGAAAGTGAGAAGCTACCAGCAAACCAAAGGACAAAACACCTTAATATATGGTTTATGCAATGACACATTACATATATGAGGTGTTCAAAGAGCTGGTCAGGAATAAATATGAGGCTCACAGTGGGTAGACATGTTATCTTCTTGTTTTATGAGAGTAACTGGTTACTATTTCAAGAAACAAAAATTATACTCTGTAAAACCTGTGGTAAATATTAACCAACAGGATTCTGCTCAGTGAAAACAGTAAGGTTAGATTCTTGAACTCTCATTGCATACTGAAACCCACAATGCCACATTGGCTGGCCCCTTCACAAAATACTCTTGGATAGAATAAAAAAATCTCTACATGAAGACCAAACTATTTTGTAAATGCCCTTTCCAGGCACAACCTTCCTAAATATTCTGGTTGCTAATCATATCACATAAATCAAATGCTTTATTGCTTATATAAATTACCTCTTCATTTAAAAAATAAATAGCTTCCATCACATAAGTAAATAAAGTGTGTCACAAATATAGTATAAAAGAGGAGCACACTCCCTACATACTAAATTACAATCACGTGGGCATTATATGGGGAATGAATTCTTAAGTCTAAACCTATATTTCACAGCTGCTCAAATTGCAACTGAAGTACATTCAGTGGATAATATTTTTGATAAGTTATATTTCTTACTGGAACTTATCCAAAAGCCCTTTTCAGTGCATAATAATGTCACCTACAGTGAAAATTCATAAGTGCTTTTATTTCAGCACAAACACTGAATTCAGCTCTATACCAACAAATGAATGGCACATCATATATATATGGTGGAGCACTTACAAGAGATAAACACATGACAGTACATGAACCATTATCAACCACAAAATAATTCAGTATCTGATAATTTCTACCAGGAACCTCTAAATTAAGTGGTATAAAATCGGAATATGTTTTCTATGCTATTAGCGGATCTGGCTTACATGTGACTTAAGAAAATGAATGGAAACAAAGCACAGGGAAATCTGATGAAACTGGTTCAGGTAGATGATCCATATTCCAGTGACTCAAAAACCAAAATGCTCCAAAAACTAGCTACTGTATTGAACACTTGGAAAGCTTGAAAAAAAAATTTATACTTGCATCTTCTCTGGTTTTAATACATATTTAGCATACACTTATATGAAATAAGTGTGTCCCAAAGATTTTATATGAAATATGTATATATTGTGTGTAGTTGCCTTAATGCATATCACTGGCATTCCTTCTATCAAGCCTTTTCCTGGTTTTCACGAGCTTGTAGCTTATGATCATATGATAAAATTTTACCTTACAGTTTTTATTAACATTGTGTATACTGTATGAACCACAGCACGTAACTGGCATTACTATGTATCACTGGCTCATCTGTACGCTCCATGCAGAACAACTCAAAAATGATCAAATTCCAAAATCTGACATGGTTTATGTCCCAAGCATTACGAATATGGCATCATCTACCTGCATCACAGCATGTGTAAATTAATGAGAAACATGAAAGTGTATTTTGGGATCTATGTGATTCATTAACCTCTGGTACACAGTCAGTCATCATCTATGAACCTCAAAACTAGCTGCTAAATACATAAAAAAAAGGAAATTCTTTATACTTATCAACAGTAGGTGATAATTTCTTACCTTCAGATGGAGAAATCATCATGCATTACTACATCTAATATGCCATTTTCCTATTCAAAGTTGAGACAAAAACATAATTTCTCGAGATCCATGGAACCTCACCTCTACATTTAATTATAATTTCACCTCACATGCATTCCTACCATCACACCTCCTTGCCTATGGTTTCCTTTCATTCCTTCACCCACTCATTTCAATCAAATTAAATCTGTCATTCATTAAATGCATTTTTTCTCCACATATCAACTCAATTCTAACTTCTGCTCTGCACCACATTCAATGCCCTCAACAATTCTAGATCTCCACTCACCTTCCTTATTGCCAAATTTTCATTCTCCCAAGCCAGAATAATCTTTTCTGAAACATAAGCCATATTCATATCTCCAGACCAATAACTCATTGTATACATCAGTGTGGGCAGTCCTACTTCCAGCAACCTTCACCTCACCAATAAATTCGTATTTATTTGTCTGCTGTTTCCCTCAGTTGTAATAACTAAGCTCACCTTGGGAAAAGTGAATTGACCTTCATGCTGTAAAATTCAAACCAAAACTATTAAGTTTGCCATAACAAAAAAAAAAAAATCACTAGAACAAACCTAAACATTTCAAATCACCCAAAAGACAGTCCAAGTTGTCCAACTGATGGCCAATTGCTGTTCTTGAAATCATCACTTAAGTGTTTACCCAGATATTCCACCTGGAACGTGAAATCCCGTTTCTATTTGCAAAGTTTTAAGCTCCTCATTAACAAATATGAATTTCATATACCAGCACATTTTTACATGATCAAAGAGGAAATATTTCATTTAGTTTATTTCAACTAAAATGAGAGGTAAACATTTAAAGATTACCATCCACTGTTTTGTGTATGTAATATGACATGAAAGTAATGAAGCTGCTGATATCCTTGAATAACATGAGTGGAGCTGTAATCTAAGGATTTGATGGATTAATCAAGGCTGGAGAAGAGAGGTGTTCTTAGGACACTGATAAAGTCACTAACCAAGACACATTTTGGCACCTTTAGTCAGAGTGACACAAACTAATGCAATTCTAGTCACTCCTTCCTTATGGCTGTGTATTGGTACCTGTAATTATCTATGCATATGCACTAATAATGGGAAATCTAAGTAGTTAAGGGTTATACATGACCAAACTTGAAGGTAAAAGGCTTTTCATTGGGCAGTGATGCAAGTTTCAATTGTGTGTGAACATGTGTTCTATTAAAAATTTAGGCTGCACTCACAAGTTATCAGTGGGAACCCTAAATTCACCCCACGCAATCATACCCTTATTCTAGAATAGTCTAGTTGTTACTAAATTTTGTGGCAATTATGAAATTCTAACTAAACATTCTCACTGTCTTATTTTCATCTACATGGGGGTGAATCAGTGTATAGAGAAATGTAGTTGGTTCTATTCAAACCAACTCTATCTGTCTAAATGCATGTACTGCTAGAATTATCTTTCTTGCAATTATGGGGACCTACCCCTATATTTAACCCTATATGTCAACTTGAAGGACATGCATAAAAAAGGTAGATATACAGTATTCTCTAAGGTCTGTCCCTTAAGATGTGGCTTTTACCCTTAACATGTCTTCATACAATTTTCATTCACATCAAACAAGATTGCAACAAACCAGGTTTAAGGCAATTATCATCTTCTAAACTTAAGAAAATAATCATCCAGAGCTGAGCAGGCGAGTGTCAATTTAATAGTTTCTTTTGAATTAAGCTTCTCTGTGGGTGCAAATGACACTGAGGTGTTCACATTAAATAGCCTCAAGGAAATAACTCGGGGGAATATTTGTGAGTAGTTGATGTCACTATGTGTTATAATGTTTATAAGGCCATTTGAGCTTTGAAAGAGAGGCATTAGATGGATGGTGACTTGGGGAGACAAAAGTTAGACAATTAAAGATGGGTTGAATGAGTGAATGAAAGAAATCATTTTCAGACCTGCATTACAAACTGGACTGAGTCAAACAGACAGAGAGTAAAGCCCACTCTATGACATCTATGACATCAATGCATACAAAATTATAAGCCACAATTTTAAAAAGTACTATGGAAAATATATCTGATGAAGAGCAAGGATGACCTTACTTAGTGTGAATCATTCATGTCGAAGATTCTTAATAAATATTAGCACAAACAACAACTGATTCCTAAAGGTATACATATGCAGCTCAATAAATAAAATGTCTGATAAACATAGCACCTTAATGATTCAAACAAAAGCATTTTAAATGCTAAGCCTAAAAATCTGTTCCTATATAATGGGCATAACGAAACAATCTGCTGATGACCACAGAATCTGAATGTTTTATTTCCTTGGCCATCAACTTCCTAATAGCTTTTATAATCATGGAACCCTTCACTCAGGATATGCCTAGTAAGTGTTGTTCCAGTGGTAATACCAAAGTTACTATCTTTTTAGAGCTCATGACCAGGTCTTATTTTTGGTAGTTATCTTACCCATCCAATTCTCAGTTGTGCCACTTACTTGGAAAGTGAATATGATAACTAGGAAAGTAGATATGATAACCAGAAACTTAAAAGAATACAAATGCTTTGAAATAAATTTTCTCGATTCATGAATACCCAATGAAGATGGACTCGTATAACCTGAAGTTACAATGGCTTTTCATGAATATTCCTTTTCCTTCAAAATTCATTAGAGTTATACAAAAGAAAGAAATCCTCCAGAAAAATGGATTGCAATAAAGAAGTTCAATGGCTTGCATGCAAGACAAATCTTAACTGAAATTTCTTTGCTTCAAAGTCTATAACGTTGGATAAATGTACCCCTGGTCCTAAATCCTACAATATGTATGGATGAAATCCATGTCAACACCCCTGTAAAGCAACTTTTCAAGGGCAAATGTATGAAAAAAAAGATATCAGTGCCACAGTTCCCTACCTGGGAACCAGTAGGGAAGAAGATATCAACAGTTCACAAAGTTACATGAAAGAAATGCAAGACATTACAGATTGAGGAAAGAGGATATCACCTTGATACCTACATCTAACATAAAAGTTACTATCCAAAGATTACCAAACTACCCCACATTCAATAATAAGAAATTCAAGCTCACAAAGATGAACACTCCAGCTTCTCTCTTCTAACTAGCAGTAGGCTGGCTATTTAATAGTTCATTTGTAGTATGTGTTTCAGCTAGAACATCCCAAAGACTGGAGCAAGTAATTCAGTAAACAACTGTCATCTAAAACTACACATGTTGATGCTAGTTTTTAACAGATATTTCCAATGTACAGAGGTCCCTTGCTTACCCCAGTATCATCAACTGCAGTTTTGAATGCACACACCAAAGGTAATATATAACATTTCTACAACTGCAACAGGGTTCTGAGTATCCATGGTATTTTTCGTACCCACTTGGCAAGTATCATGGTGGCCATGGGCTACTTCTAGCCAAGTCTTGCAGGATCCAGCACTTAGATGGCAAGAAGATGCACACAGTTATATGTGTGTGAGATACCCACATCACCCAAGCATCATTGCCTGTGCCTTGACTGTGTCATTCTGTCTTACTGTGAATCTCACCGAGTGAGGAACTCCATAAGTGATCTCAATTTACTTCAAACTTTTGATAACTTTAATTTACTTGCTGCTTTTTATCCTTAAATATAAAGCTAGTAATACAATTTATGCTACCTCAAAGAGGGTAAGGAAAGTAAAGTCTTTTGAGCAAAAAGTGGACCTATTTAACTACATTGCACATGGCAAAACCACAGCATCTGTTGGGAAGAATTTTGGTGTTACTGAGTCAACACTATGAACCATTATGATAGATAAGGCAGCCTCTGTGCAGCTTTGCTGGCTGGCTGCTTTGTGGGAGTACAGAGGCCAAGTGCATAACATTATGGGTAACGTACTACTATCATTCTATAAAAAGTTATTTCTTTACAACTTTTCTGTGCAGTTTTGTACATTGCTTCTTTATACAGTACTTTTGTAGAATAAACATATTTCTGAGGTATAAAATGCTGATTTTTAATCTTAGAGTGTTCATTATAGGGCTTAAGGTAAATCTCTCAAGGGTAACTACCCCTAACCCATATTTCCCACAAGCCTAGACCCTCAACAACTGCAGTTTTGCCAACCATGGCGTCTAAAAGGAACGTAACCCCCACAGTTGCCAAGGGAGCTCTGTATTTCAGTTACATTTTTATGAAGTGAATTTTTGAGCACTTAATACATCACAAGGAAATTATATTGGTCTTTATTCATTACATGTGACATATATTTGGAATCTGATTACCCATCATCATTCTAAAATCTCAAAAACTTCCAGTCTTTACTGGCATGGAAAAACAATTAACATTCTCTTTAAGATAATGTTGTCAACTGAACTGGTGAGCCTTCAGTTTTAGTTGCACAAGAAGGTGATGGTATCAGCCTCTCAGATACCCCCCCAGAGTTCATTGGTTT
>JAUTXX010006624.1:0-10053 GCA_032273605.1 Panulirus laevicauda
TGGTATGACTAGAGGGAATGAAGAAAGAAATGAGGGGGGGGAGTAAAAGAGATGTGGTATGAAAGGGAATGCAAAGGGTATGAATTGTGTGAGCAGTAGATTGGGTGAAAAGTAATATTTTTAGATGGTTTGGGTATGTGAAAAGCATTCAACACTGGGAGTTTACAAGGAGAGTGCAAAATGGTACAAGTGAATTGGTTGGTGTGAAAGGAACACCAAATGTGGCATGGGGAAATAGGGTGGAAGAGTACAGGAGGAAGAGCAGGTTAGGAAGAATGCATGGAATGGTATATGCAAAGGAGGCACGTAAGGGCAGGGATGAGTGGAGACTATTTTTTTGGCCATCTCCTTGATGGGAGTTCCCAGAGGGAACAGGCATTAGGGATATAGATAGATATATAGATGGACAGATTATTTACAGTTACTCACAGCTTTCTTATTTCACACATTCCCAAACTCAGACATCAGCTTCTGCAGTTTCTCACTTGAATCTGTCATCATCAAACAACTACTGACATCCCAGCACACACACACACACACACACACACACACACACACACACACACACAGACCAAAAGACTGCATACCTGCCCCTCTCTTCAAGACCCTTGTATTTACCTCTGTCGCCCCTCCATCCATAAACAAAATAAAGAGCCATCATGATTCACACCCCAGATACAGACCCACCTTCACTTGGAACCACTAACCCTCCTCTCTTCATACTCCTACACACACACTGTACTCTCTTGATGAAAATTCCTCTCTGCTTCTGATAGATTTCCTCTCTTTGCATGTATTTGTAACACCTTGCACAAAACGTCTCTATAAACCATGTATTAGGCTTCTCCAGATCCTTAGATAGCACACACAAATCCATCTATTTCTCCAAGTGTTTCTCTCACACATTCTTCAAAGCAAACACCTGATCCACAATGCTCTGCCACTCCTTAAAGCATGTTGTTCCTTCCCAGTCTGATGCTCTGTGCATTCCACAACCCCTCTCAGTCACCTTATTTCCATGCAACTCAACATGTACTTAACAAACTTATATCTCTGTAATTGGAACATTCACTTTTGTTCCCCTTGCCTTAACACAGTGGCGCTGTACATTTATTTTGCCAATCTGCAAGTACCTTGCCATAATCTGTAAATACATTGAAAATCATAACTGACCAATCAGTGACACAACCACCTCCTTCTTAAGAAATTCAACTGCAGTGTCATCTTCCCCAGCCACTTTGCCACATTTCATCTTATGCAAGGTTTTCAACACTTATTTTTTCCCCAAGCCACATGGCTTTCTTACTTTTGCATACCTGGATCTTTTTGTCAAGGTATTTATTTTTGCGTTGTTGAAGAAGTAGCAAGTGGTAGTAGAAGAAAAACAGATCAGTAAACTCTTGATTTGTAATAGAAGGGATTCAGGTGAGCAGTAATGAGATATATTGTCAAGTAATCCTGTAGTAATAGATATGATGGTGGGGAGGCTGTGAAGATCAGAAAAAAATGTGAGGTAATGAGAGTATGAAATGTGCAGAAAACAACAAGGCCTTTGAAAATTTCACCAATCTTCCTCAAGTATCTAAGGTATACATTATTTTTTGATGTTACAAATACTTTAAAGTAAAGATATATCATTGTTGAAATCTGCAGTATTCCTCCATATTATGAGCTGTGTGTGATTTAGTGCAATTTTTTTTTCTAAGTTGGACTCTCCAGCCAAGTACAAAAGTCCACATCAAGGCCTAGCCTTGATTGAAATGTAAAGAGTTAATGAGTGGGAAAAAGAAGAGAAAAGGGAAAGTATTTAGAAAATTTGGAGGAATTAAAAAAACTGTCTTTTAGAATATATCAGTTCAAAGTTCCTGGGAAAGACATGAAAGGGTAGAGAGTTTCATAGATTTGAGGGGTATAAAAAAAAAGTTGTGAAAATGGCCCATCCTTGAGTTGCCAGTGGCCACACAATAACGTGTGATGCAGCAGCTTGCCAAGCATTGTATGGTCCAGTTATTGGTGGGGGGAACACAAGCAGCCAGCTCTTAGTAACAAAGATCAAAGTAATTCCTATAGAAGAAGGAAAGTGAACCAACATTGCAGTGTAGGGCAAGCAGGTCATGCTGTGAGTTTTGCTTGGAAGAGTTTATAAGTTGGACTGCTTTTAACTCGACTCCTTCCGGTAAGGATGTAGGGCTAAGACCACCCAGATGAGAGCAGTGCTTATACACGGACGGATCAGTTATTTGTGAAGAAAAGAAATTTTGACTTCTAAACAAGATTCCCAGTTGCTGAGAAGCAGACTCGGCTATTTCTGTAATGTGAAGTTTCCAAGATTGTTGAATGTTGGAGTGATACCAAGTATGTTCATTGAATCAAGAAGTGGAAATACTAATCTGTTGAAGGAAAGAGGAAAGTTGTGAAGAATTATTGATAGAGAGATGGGCAGAAACTGGGTATTGTTAACGTTAGACTTAACCTAATTTTGTATACCCATTGAAATATCCTGTACTAGCTTGAGGTTATTGAGGAATTTGTGTCAAGATGAAATGCAGATTGAATAAGAGAAGGAACAGAATTGAAGGATTTGGGGGAATGCAGTGTTGAGTTGGTGCAGAAAGTCACACAATGCCTATTAGTTATCAGAGGGTGAATGTACAGTGTACAGCACACAGAAGTTTAAAAAGTTGTTTGGTGATAGAATTCAAGAGGTGGTCCCTTTAGATTTAGAATTCCCTCCCTGCACAGTACAACTAGGTACTTATAAGATTATACCAGCACCAACGTTTTTGTAAATAACATTGAAATTAAGCAAAATGTCAGCTGCTGGGGAAAGATGGATGAGGATTTCATAGATTGTGCCTGTTTCTAGGTATGCTCTACCAAGATTTACATCAATCAAACATATTTCTTATGATCTTCATAGCCCTTTCCACAAGTGTATTATTCATGATGGTAAGACTTTCTTATTAACACTTTATTGCCTTTAATTTTGGGACCATGAAGAAGTCTGTGAAACTTAGGTGGCATTTAAACATAAAAATATCTCAAGGTTTTATAAATCTTAAGTTTCAACCTACAATGAGATGTTTCTTCAGTCTCACAGAAACTGCACAGTAAAGTGTTTCTTATCCAGGCCCTTTCAAGTCTGTGCTAGAAAGGAACTCTCTTGCTATGCTGAAAAGAAACTCTGTTGCTGAATCAAGAAGTTTGTAATGCTTTCACAAAAAATGCTTCTACCTGGGTTTTCTTTAGGAATCTCACTGTTGAGGATATGTTACTAAGTTTTGGTTCTTGACAACATTGTTGTTAAGTAACATCCTTGCTTATATGAGGCAGATTTGGTTCACATCCTGTGTGGCTCTGGATATTCTACCTTTTTATCTGAATGTGATCCCAAGTGAGAGCCAAATATTTGCAAAGGAGTGGTTCCTTCTTATGTCTTTCATAAAGTCTCTCTTGCTTATGAATATGGTCTTACATACTTGAAAGACCTTCTGTAGGAGAGAAATGTATGTTTTGAGGTATGAAAACTACTGCTGTACCATGGGCATAGCCTTCTAAGCTTCCATTTATTTTCCTACTCCTTTCATTGTAAAAGATGATTTATCCTTAACAGCAACTAGTTCAAGGCACAGACATCACTGGGTAGTGAATTATGGGGTTTGGTGGCTGCTTGTCACTGCCTCATCACTGTATATTTGTTAGGTCTGTATGGTATTTGTTAGGTCAGGTAGTCTTATGGATATTATGATGTTTGAACAAGATGAATCTTCATGGATGCTGTATGCCATATTTTAAAGGGTAAAGCAGTGTTTGAATCCCCTTGAATCAAGTGCTTTCAGGTGCTCATAGGATTTTATTATGGTTGAGAAGTGCTTTTATGCTTCAAATTTTTTTCTTTGTTTTTAACATAAATTATCTTCAGACATGTTTGTGTAAAATGTTTATCATCATACCTGTGGGTATAGGTTGCATGTCACAGAAGGTAACTAAGAGGGGTGGGAGTTGGGGCAGGAAATCCTTCCCTTCTTGTGTTTTAATATCTAAATGATGGAACAGATGGAGGAGCCAAGTGTGGAGAGCTTATCCTCCTCAGACTTGGGCTAGGGTTTCTGAATGTTCATGGATGTTACCAAGATAAGAAAGGAGAGGGAGGTAATATGTTTGAGAAAAGGAACTTGTATGTTCTAATTCTTAGTGAATGAAGTGGGAGCTGTGCATTTTGTTTAGACTCCTTAGTGAGTCTGCACATGTATTTTGGTAAAAAAAAAAAAAAGCATGTAGAGCAGACCCATCACCCTTTGTAAATACTTTTCCAAATAGGTCTCGGTCTCTTCTAGCAATATTTTATTTTAACGTTCATTGTAAACAAATTAAAGTCTCAGAGTTAGTGATAACAGTGTTAAGAGTGAAATTATGATAAGATCACCATTTCCAAATCTAGGTAAGATATCAACAATAGTGATTTTCCCACTGAATATTCTTTTCCAGGGACTCTTTAAAAGGAATAGGGCAAACGAAGTAGGTGGTGGTGACCTGCTCTTTATTAAAGCTCATTTAGATCTTACAGAAAAAAACATCTGTAGCTATTGGGAATGTTGACTACATATTTGTAGAAATTAAAGATGATGTAAGAAAATAACAGTAATACTAGTTCATAACCCCCCCCTGCACAGACACCATAGGTAGACAAAAGCTTTTGTGATCAATTAGCAGATATTTGTAATGAACAAGATTCTATTATAGTAGGAGATTTTAGCTTAACAGGTTTTAAGTGGGGAGAATCCCTTTACAGTAGTTCCGGGCATGGACTCTACCTAAATTTGCTTGTTAGTGTTCTAGTATGATTAGTTGAGAAACTTGTGAAATTTTTTTGGGGGGGGATTAGTTCATATATAGATGAGGATCTCTACTACAAATGAGGATGTCATTGATAATGTTGAAATTAGAGAAAAGTTTAGTGCAAGTGATCACTGACAAATTATTTTGAGGTCACTCTCAATGCTGCATGTAATGTTGGTAAAAATGATAGTTGCAAAAAAAATATCCAATTTCAAACATGCAAATTTTGATGATCTTTTCATTGCTCTCGATAGGCCAACATGGGATGATATAGTTAATGAAAATGATATGAACGTAATTTGGAAAAGCTTCAGAAAACCTTCAAAGCAGCAGAGGGAACATGGATACCAATGCCTAGTAGACAACAGTCTATTTCTTGAACAAAACCAAGGTGGTGGAATGGTGAAATAAAAAAGTGCCTGTTGTCAGAGAAAATAGCTCATAAAAAACTTGGAAAATCTAATAACCACCATGATAGAGTAATGCATGTAAATTTATTAAGAAAAAGTGAGAGAGTTGCATGACAAATTAAACATTGATATGAAGCATATATTGCTGAAAATAGCAAAAGAAATCCTAAAGAATTTTACAGTTATGTTAGAAGCAAGAAAGTCATTACCCAGTCAATAGGTATTGATTATGGAAAATGGTGACTTGGTTCAAGATGACGAAGCCATGGCAAAGATATTAAATGACTTTTTATATCAGTACTTATGATTGAAAACACAACCCATGTCTTGAATCCAGTTTCATTGATAAGAGGTGAACTTTCTTCAACAAATTGACATGATATCCAAGGACATACTCTCAGCAATATACAGAATGAAAATCAATAGAATGGCAGGCCCTGAAAAATTTCATCCAAGAACATTGAAAGAGGCAAAAAATGAGACAGTTAAGCCCTTGACTGCCCTTTTCAATAAGTCTTTGTTACAAAATGTTCCAGATGAATGAAAATTTGCCAGTGTAACACCAATTTTTAAAACAGGTAACAAGTCAATGCTTGGAAATTATCATCCTATTAGCTTAATGTCTGTTGTTGGAAAACTTATAGAATCCATCATTCAATATAGACTTGTAAGCCATTTCGAGGACCACTGCCTGATAAACGATTCTCAGCGTGGTTTTTGATGAAATTGCTAATGTCAAACAAATATGCTTGATTTCTTGTATGATATATAATCAGTATGTATAATGAAAGTAAAGCAGTGGATGTTATCTATCTAGACTTTCAGAAAGCTTTCATCGAGGTTCTACATCAAAGATTACTAGCAACAGTTAAGTCACATGGCATTGATGGGGTTGTACTTCAGTGGATAGGAAGTTAGTTAACTGGATGTCAACAAGGAGTAGTGATTAATGGTCAAGCCTCAGAATGGTTAGACGTAACAAGTGGAGTTCCACAAGGATCAGTCTTGGGACTGGTTCTTATCCTCATATATATTAATGATATTGATAATGGGTTGTATTGCAAGATATTTCAATTTGCTGATGGTACAGCTTCAAATTGACATAAACACACAAATAAACTGGGCTCGTAAGTGACATATGAATTTTAACATTGATAAGTACAGAGTTTTTCTAAGTAAATTGAATGACTTAGTGCCTTCTATGAAATTTACTTTAGAGACCGAAGATAATGGAAAATTACTATTCTTGGATGTGTTGATTCACAGGGAAGATTATTGTTTTAACTTAAGCATTTTCAGAAAACCAACCCATACATTGTCCTATGTTCATTTTCATTCTGGTCATAGCTCTAGTATTAAAATGTCTATATTTTCTTCTATGCATTTAAGAGCTCTACGAATTGCAGGCCTGGAATTTCTGGATGAGAAATTTGAAAATATTAACATTGAAAAGAAAATTTGTTATCCTTCTTATGTACTATATAAATGTAAGACCAAGGCAAGAAAGACTTGTAATGATAATGTTTTCATGTGATAGAAGGTCTTTCAGTAATACTCTGTGCTTTACATAACACAAAGCTTTTGAACAAATTATTCCATTACTTAGGCTATTTGATGTAAAATTAGTTTTCTCTTATGAGAGCACTGTAAGTGCCATCTACTACAGCTTCCTTGCCGCTTTTCATCTCATGCAAGACATTCACCACCTTTTCTCGAAAACACTCTACATTTGCCACTTTGTAATCAAACACCTTTATCGGTCCTTCAAAATACTCCTCATCCTCAATTCATCACTAACTGTTATCACTTCTTTTTTAGCCCCTTTCACCAGTCCATTTGTGCTCTTGTCTTTCGCTCATTATTTACCTCCATCCAAAACATCTTTTTATTCTCCCTAAAATTTAATGATATCTTTCACCCCAACTCGCATTTGCCCCACTTTTCAACCCCTGCACATTTCTCTTGACCTTCTGCTGCTTTCTTTTATACATCTCAATCATTTGCACTCCTTCCTTGTAAGTTCCACTCAAACACCTCGTTTTTCTCTTTCACCACTCACTACCCTTTCTAATCTACCCACCACTGACCTTTTGCTTGCCACATGCATCTCTTGCATGTGCCTTCACTCCTTCCTTAAATACCTCCCATTCCTCACCTTTTGCCATTCTACACTCAATCCCTTCTGGTATTTCTTCATACAAGTCTTTTCCAAGCTCACTTACTCTCACCACTCCCTTCTACCAACATTGTTTCCTCTTTTCTGAAGATTTCTATGAATCTTAACCCTTGACTCCACAGGTGATCAGACATCCCACCAGCTGACCCTCTCAGCATATTTACATCCAAAAGTCTCTCTTTTACATACAAATACTTGTGCATAAACCTCTTTTTTAAACCAGTTGTTCCCAATCACCAGTATTTTTTCAGCACACAATTCCATAAGCTCTTCACCATTTCCATTCATAAAACTGAATACCCCATGCACCCCAATTATACCCTTAACTGCCACATTACTTACCTTTGCATTTAAACCACCCATCACTTGGTCTTGTACATCAAACCTACTGACACACTTACTCAACTGCTCCTAAAACACTTGCCTCTCATGCTCTTCTCATGGCCAGCACCTATAATCACCTGTCTCTCACCATCCACTTTCAGTTTTATTCTCATCAATCTAGAATTTACTTCTGTACATTCAATCACACACTTCCATAATTGTTTCAGGAGTATTGCTACTCCTTCCGTAGCTCTTATCCTCTCCCCAAATCCTGACTTTTTGTAAGACATTTCCAAACTATAAGACATTTCCAAACTATTTTTCCCTTTTACCTTTGGACTTTATTTCACTCAGAACTAGAACATCCAGTTTTCTTTCTTCTAACATACTACCTATCTATCCTCTCTTCTCATCTTGGTTACATCCACACACATTCATACACCCTAGTCTGAGCCTTTGAGGAGGATGAGCACTCCTGGCCTGGCTCCTTTTTCTTTTTCCTCTTTTAGAAATTAAGACACACGTAGGGAAGCCCCCTGTTGTCACCCCCTTTAGTCAACCCTTACAACATGCAGGGAGTGTGGAGGTAGAATTCTTTTTCTCCTACCTCACAGATATATATTCTGTACTTATGTCTTAGTATATGCCACATTGTGCAAGTTTATACCTGAAACCCTTTTGATGTTATACACTGTCATTGTATAAGTTGTTTGTTTTACTATAGCTTTTTCAGTTTGAGTTATTGCATTAGAAAATAGGCCTAATGTCTGTTGACTTTTGCAGGTACCACTACTCGACAAAATTTCTGACAAAGGTGTCCGAACGTCAGTTGGTTTATGGCTGTGGCCCTGAAGCACTCAGTTTCTTGGACAATCTCAAGAACCAGTCATCTTAGTGTCCTTAACCTTCTTAAGGACATGTAAGTGTCTGGCTTTGGGGAAGCATCAATATTTTTTTGTGCTCTTAGTGATTCTCAAGTACCTGGCCATGCTGAAGATACCAATTGTGTTAGTAGTACTCAGGAATTCAGCGGTGCTCCAGTGCCATCCCATGCTGAAGAACCAGTCATTTTAGTGGTCATAACATTGCTCATGTACCTGTTCATGCTAAAGAATCAGACTAGTGGTCTTTGTTGATGCTCATGAACCTAGCTGTATTAGAGAAACTAACATTGCCTTTGCTCCTTCATTTCTTATTAGAACTGTTGATGATATGGCTATTGTTTGATATCCATAAAGTAGTACATGTGTTCAGCATTACCTTGAACAAGTTATAAGAAGACTTTAGAAAGAACAAAATTTTCCACCCCCTGAAATGATGCTGATCTCCATTGTGGTTTGTGATATATATTGTCTTAGCCTTTTGTATATCATTAAGATTCTGTCACATTAGAGTTTGTTGATAGTCACCCTGAAAAAGTAGTAAGAAAGCCGTGGAATGAAACAAATCTTCCTCTTTCTGAAACCATGCCAATCTACACTTCATTGGTGATACTGATTCTTTTGGCCTTTTGTATATTGTGTAGATTTATGTAGATTAGGTTCTGTAGACATTTTGTAGAGTACATTGATTCTAGTAGATTTTGTTGACTTAATATAGATTTTGTTGGTTGCCTGTAAGTTGAACATGTTTTATGGTTAGTGTAAATAGCATAAATACTGTTGAATAGCTTAGATGATGATGTGAAGTATATATTTCATGGACTTTGCCACAGTAATGCATCTTGAATTATTATGGCATAGTCTCTAGATTATTTAAAAGTAGCATGAATTTTTTTGCTTAACTTAGCATAGATTTTTCTGTTCTGTAGAATTTTTTGTTTTGTGTAAAATCTTAGATTCTTATGGATTATTGTCATGGCTATGATAAAGATCTTTGGCCAGTGTAGACAACGTAAACTGCATTTGATGAGAGTAAATGACGTTGATGATAATAAGGTTGTGTAATGCTAAACTCCAGTAATGAAATGTTCATACATTTATTTTCTATTATTTCTAAGAATATGCAACTGATATATTGGATGTTTGATTCAGTCCACTGGAGTTCACTAGTTATAGAGGCACTATGGTTGTGGCCACCTGCTTGAGGGAGTTCTAGTTGGGAACAGGCGTCAGAGATACAGATAGATGATGATTCAGTCATACCACATTATGTCACCTTTGATACGTGGTGGTAATAATAAAAACTTAAGGGAGTGACCAGTCATGGTTAAATTTGCCTTTGAGTCATCTAGCCAAGAGGTACTAAGGCAAGCTAAGAAACTTAAAGGTAGGATGGAATTCATTGGGATATTCATCAAATGTG
>JAUTXX010006635.1:0-19214 GCA_032273605.1 Panulirus laevicauda
TATATATGCTGACTATTAGACAGATGTGTGTGTGTGTATGTATGCAAAGTAGTGCAAAATAAGAGCACGAAGGAGATGGGAGTGGTGGTGCTTGTGGTGAAGAGAAAAGAAGAAAAAGTTTCATAAATAAAAAAGTTATACAAGGGAAAGAGAAATACAAACTGAGAGAAGGAGAAGCAGGAAAACGGGTCAGAGTTTTGAGAGGTTCAGCCAATGATACCACAAGCCAAGGACTTTGAACTACTGGCATATGTCCAGGCCCAGCATTCTGGATTAAATGGAAAAATTTAATGATAAACAACAGAGGTACAGCTGAAATCACTGTCACTCATGTTTAGTGATTATACCAGCTGATTAATGACAGTTCAAGTCATTAATCACTAACATGTAATATCAAATTCATCACTATCCTTGCAAACAGTCAGTGGTGTTGTCAACTAACATTTCTCATGCATTACTACTAATTAATTACGTAATGTTTGACCAAACAAACATGGAGTTGAGGTAGCATAACCCCATCTTGCTTTATGGCTACAAAAAGTCTGAGACTCAAAATATTTCATCTAAACCATAAATGATTATGACTATGGGATAAAACATACAATAAAAGGATCAGTCTGTGGTATGGAGGCCACTTATCCGACTATCCAGTGGAAAATGCCACAAATCAAAACAGAAATGAATGTTTGGTATGAAAAAAAATAATTAAAAAAACACATTCATGGATAAAAGGTCCCTCTTGTAAACACAATGAATTTTTGGTTCATAAATTGGAAAATTGTTCTTTAGAGAACATTTAAGAATCAAAGCACAATATTTATTCTTCCTAATGGTAACAGTTGATTTGGGCTGACACTAAATGAAGCTGCCTTTCTAAAAAAAATTGTAACTGCTATCCTAAGCAGGTATGTGGAATAATGAGTCATCTACAAACAAGGGAAGACGATTCTTCATGTTCAAAGAACGTATCATCACAAACTCACAAAATGTATGTGATCCTTGAAAAATGTTGCATCTTGTAGCTAAAATGTAAAAGTTTGCAATAACCATGGTTTCATTTAAAAAGACAATAGCAATGGATTGTCACTGGATAAAATTCAAATAACTTTGCTTAAAAAAAAAAAAATTGAACATCACTCTGCTCCAAAGGATCTTTGGGAAAGGCACATATAATACTAAAACACATACCTGAGGCTTAAAGCAAAAATATCTTAGTAATGTCCTTAAGACTTAAATCTCTTCAGCAGAAAATATTTCATGTAGTGATAACAATAACTAACCAAGAGACCATGCTAAAAACACTCCTATTATAATAGAAAAATATTCTGGTCAAATATGTTTCGTTAATATTGCAGAAATGCTGATGTTTTCAAATAAGGATTTTGATCAACATCGAAGACAGACTTTAATCAGTAGATATGGCATAAAAGATAAACAAACTAACCAAGCGAGTGCCCATTAGTAGCACTCACATTATAAAAACAAATCAAACAGCTTTCTGTGAAAATGCTGTGGTTTCCAAAAATCATCATTAACGCATATAAAACCGATTTTAAAAAAATAGCATCAAACAACAGGTAATAAACATACGATACCATACGAGAAACTGACCAAGGAAATGCCCAACAGTAATACTAAAAACATGAAGTTGAGCTTACTGGATTTAAAGATAATCATCAACCTTCCATACAAAAATTCTGTACTATGATTAAGAACTGTTTTTAATAAGTTCAACTCTGCTTGCTAAAAATCAGTACTAAAGCACAATTCATAAAAATTTGGAGCACAACCTATCATTACCCTGTTCTTGCAGCTTGATGCAGTTCAACTTGTGATCAGGCCTCCACGTGTTAGCCCTATTTTGGCTCACAAAATTACACTGTTATAACCCTGATCCTATGGTTGGCAACTTTATAACAGAAGAACTTTGGTGTCCAAAGGATGGTCTTCTGATATTTCTCATAGTCACAGTGCAGAATTTTTGAGTGTTTAATAAATTTTCATTAACGTCCACATCTGACGAGATCAAAAAATCTTAAAAACTCCAATTGCAATACAATTATTGTAACCCAGTTCTTGTTATCACTGCTCTACACTAAAAGCCAAGCCATTACCTGGGCTATGATTAATTTCTGATGAAGATCAGAGCAACCTTCAGTTATATATATGAAAAAGTTAGTGTTGAAAAAATAACAGCATCTACCTAGACCTACAAAACTCTAAATCACACTACCTGGTACAATATTTGACAGTCCCGAGCAAGGATGATGTAACCTACCCAAACAACTCTAGTGCTGCAACCAATCCCTATTCTTGAAAGTTAAAAAATTCATGTGCTCGCCATAACATGCCTTCACTGAAAACATTCACCGCCTTCAGTTTCAATACAACAGCATGTAAACACAATGATATATGCCTTCATGTCAGTGGGGAAAAATAGTAAAAAAACATAACTCAAAAGCTGCCATCACAGAATGAAGGGCCTATTGTGGATCAGAAGCATATAAACTAGGCATGTCAACATAAGGATGTTAGATGACTGAGAGTAAAACACTCAAAAAATATTACTTTGAAAGATACAAAATACTTAATCACCTAAATTGGTCTTATCCATGCATTCATGGAATAAATAATATTCTACTGTTAACCCTATTTGTGAAAAAGATACTAGTCCTACATCTAATGCTCTGACCCAACCAAATTTTCCTCTGTAATATAAATACACCAAGAATGGCTGTCACTCTGGTGATACAAGATGAAAAGTTGCAAAAAATCTTTTTTTTTCACACAGTCAAATTGCATATCTTATGATTTATCTCTCTCTAGTCCTTATAAGCTTTATGAGAGGCTGACAAAACACCATGCAACACACTCACTTCCATCAACTTCCTTCCTTACCTGTCATTGTGCTAATGTGTGTTTTCTACCACAAAATATTCAAACTCCAAATTAAAGGTCTATGGGTAATCAAAATTCCGTTATAGTTTGCTTGCACACTTGAAGCTACTTCACTTTAGTGTAGTAGTTACCTGTGAAACCTGCGGACCTGTGAGACTTGCAGTCGGCAAGTTGTACATGGTTCAAGAGGGGAAAGTAGCGGCATGAAGTTAAGTTAGCGTGTTCAGTTCAGTTCAGTTCAGTTGTACTTTGGGATGCCTTGCCTTTGCAACAGTATTAAGTGTTATGGGTTACCATCTACACAGTCAAATGTTTTGACAAAAACGTCTATCCATAAATTTCCCGTTTAATCTGGTTAACCTGGGTGTAAATGTCAAAAGCCCTGGTCCTTAGCTCGATCTGGCATATAATCTTTGGCAGGATAGTATGAGAACACATGGAATTGTATGAAGATAAGTGAAAGTAAATAATAAGAGAAATTATACAAGACATTAGGAGTACAGTACACTATCTGCAAATTTACTTCCCATAAGTGCCAGCTATATGTCAGCAGTGACCTTACACCATTCACCTACCTCTATCAAATATCAACAAAATTCATAACCACTTTTTGCCTTTGTTTTTCAGTTTGCATCCATTGAGGTCTGATGTGACTTTTATAGTTTTCTGTACTGCTGAGACTCATAATTCATTTACAATTCATCACATATTGACATCAAGGTACTGCAAAAACTGGTCTAAGAATACCCATATATCTATCAGGCATGAAACATCATTAAGTGGTGAGTAGTTTTCTTTATATTCAAGTTTGCAATTGTCTTTGTAACTATCACTCTATAAGGTACAAAATAAAACATTTCTGTCTTGGACCTGCACATCAAAATACAAGCAATCCTATAACGGCAAATAGAAGACCAAATACCACACTTGCTGAACAACACACTGGCTGTAGTGAGAAGTGCACCAGCTACAGAGTGTAAGGCATGTTTCATCATATGGTACTGAACATGGGCCGTAAGTTTAACTCTAAAGTTAAAATCAGAAAAAGGTACATAAGTAAGGAAAGTGAGGTATACTATCAGTGGCCTGTAGATGCAAGTTACTGAGATGTAGGTAATGGACATAATGAGATACAATGGTTGTACAGGCACCTACAACGTGTACAGCCACAGCTGAGAAGACAAGAGGACCATGAATGATAAAGAGTAGAAAAGGGCATTATAATAACATGTTATGGTGAGGAATGACACTCTCACAAATGGGTACAAACTACATCAGGTATGAGATCTAGGCAAATATATTATCATGTAAGATAATGACACAATGAGATGACCATGCTATGTATATGTTATGACATGATTAATAATGATGATGTGTTGACATGTTGACTACAAGATAATGGGGTAAACTAACATAGGCTGCAGCTGAGTCTTAAAAAACTATGCTGAAACAATTATGGACATTAAAGTATGCACTAAACTGAGGCCACCTCAGGTGATTTTGTTTGCAACTAATGAAAGTGTTAATGAGATCTCACCAACTGTATGAGAGGAACATAATACTTTATAAATTCAAAAGATGGTTGTATCTGAAAATAAGTGTCAATAATGTCTAATGAGGATGTATAACTTATAAACTGGATGATATTAAAGATGAAATATATGGACTTAACCAGGGCATGCAAAGCAGTGGGGAAAACCATGGAAAGGTCTGTGGGGACTGTCTGTGGATAGGGATGTGTGGTTTCAGTGCTTTACACATGACAGCTACAGAATGGATAAATAAATGTGACCTTTCTTAGTCTTTTCCTAGCCCTACCTTGTTAATGGGGAAAACGGTGATAAAGTATGAAATGTATCCAAATATCATACTTGATCGCTGTTTCCCATATTAGCGAAGTAGTACCAGGAACAATGAAGAAAGGTTGTATCTGTTCATATCCATTCTCTAGATGTCATGCATATATATGAGGGTATGTATCAGCATATAATGTAAAAAGGGGATGCATCCAGCCACTACAACACATCATCTTTAAATTTCAATAATGTACCAGTAGGATGGTTAAAAATAGAATAATAATCATAATTCCAAAATAAAGCTAGATTGATGAAATACTTGAAAGTAAAATCTATGTTTGGTCCTTTAGCTTACCTGTGGGATCCATTTTTGAAAAGTCTTACAAATCTTAGTGAAGTGTTCATACTTGAGTATCGAGAGAACGATCCCTCACACTAAATTGGTCTTAAAAAATCAACGGTAAAATAGGATATACAGTAGTTCTCCCATATTTCACTGCTGATACAGCCTGGAATATAGTGATGAAAAAAAAAGGGCTGGATATGTTGATGAGGACCATACAGAATTGAAAAAATGCTGTCAAGGAAAGGTGCCATGTAAATTCAAGAGGTGTGGCATGATAAGGATCAAAAACTGGAGGAAAAAAAAAAAATGTCTACTCTCTTTATAGGTTTAGTATCAAAGTGAACAATGGCACAGTATTGAATTCATGTGCTAACGTTATATGTCTAATACTGAAAACAACTGATTTTCAGGGCTTTTACGGGTATAAATCTTCACATACAGCACTTTATCATAATTCTATAAGTATTCCAAGTTAAAATTAGTTGATTGAATAAAAGTTTAAACTCAAAGATTCTTAAAAGTCATCATATGAAAGTATACAAATGAAAAGGCTGAGAATAATTCACACAAGAACACAAAACTGGAAGAAAAATAAAGGAGTCTGAGAGGGAGAAGCTTCTCTCACAGATGAAAAGATGAATTCTGACAAACTGCTTGCCTCCAACATACCCATGGGGTAGAGTATGCACTGTCAATAACAATACTTCAACCACAGTATAAATAAAAAGCTTAAAACTGCCTATGATAAAAAGATCCCCTCTGACTTTAAAAAATATGACATTGCCAAAATACATACCCACCAATATGACCCAGCAAGCACAGAACCACCACCCTCCCAACCCAGTTTAACATCACCCCACCAAACGTACTCCCTCCTGAAACTAAACTCTCCAGAAATAAATGAATTACCCTACCCCATCTTGCTGCATTTTGGAGAACTATAATCTTTCCACCATTACAAACACAGATTCAACATATTACAAGGATCCTCATGCCAAAGATGAAACTTCCACCCTGAAGACATATTCCTCAAGTTGTTCCATGCCCACCCCATAAAGACAAACGAACATCACCTCACTTTTTGGCTTGCGACCCTACCCAGTGAATGTGACCAGCTTCCTCAGTCCTGTGGAAGCCAGGATCCCTTTTATGGGGCTCCTGTAGCTTCAAGGATGCAATCCAATCAGGACAAGGAAATTTTATATAATTTATACCATATAATTTCACCTCTGGCTACATTCTTTTTAATCTAAAATCATTCATAAAATCACTTTTGCAGAGAAGCTCCCTGTCTTAAATCAGATTTCAACAGCCTGCACTGATCCTGTATGCCACAACTTGCTCTTTCCCTCTTGGTTTGATTTGCCATGATGCAACAAGGAAATCTTGCATATACATTTTTAAGGATTTGATAGAAGATTGTACAATAAAGTCACAAACTGTTTTTCAGATGCAAATCATGAGCATACCCATCAGGTATATTTCTTGTGTTGTCTATTGTTTCAAAATATTTCATGACTGTAACCTTTCAGTGGTGCCATTATGTGTATTTCAAGGTATTCAATTTTCTGCTCACTGTGGTTGGAATATATGAAATAAATATTTTTGAAGCACTTGTGTCTGCCTTAAGCCATTTCTGCTTGTTCTGGTGTCCCACACATTGTTTACACAACCTATTGCTTAAGTTTTCTCATATGGAGGTGTCAAAAAGGCATGTAAAAGATCAGCATCCTCATGTTATGTAAAAAATTGTGAAATTGATATTTACAGAAACCTTTAACAATGATATTTTCTTTTTTGTGACAAAACAAGTCCAAAAATACCATACAACTCACTACAAATGCCTGGCAGTGGAGCAACTTAAGGGAATGTAGCATACAAATGCCAGGCAGTGGAGCAACATAAGGGAAAGTAGCATACAAAATGTAGAAAACAAATGCCTGGCAGCAGAGCAATATAAGGGAATGCAGCATGCAAAAACCATGTTTCAACAGATGAAGTTGTTTAACATTTCAATTAGAAAATCATGTTTAACTAATCGTAATACCAAACTCACAGGGATATTCATTTTAGAATACTTAAGAACCTTCCACACACCTAGTACTGAGTGAATACTGGAGCCACTATAGTGAAATCCTTAACATAAAATAAGGGTGTGAACCTGCAAAAGATTCAGCCTAAGGCCCATTAGCTTTTTAATCTGCTAGCCAATGGGGTCTTGAAATGGTGTGGAGTGGGCGTTACTGGGAAGGAGGGTCAGCACAGTCTTTACATTGTCTTCAGGAACCATTTCAACTGGAGCTGGAGAAGCTTGCTGAGGCCTTTTGAAAAAATGATCCAATTTCAGATGAGGCATGACTCCTCTATCTCTATAAAGCTCTCTGCTATGTGTAATCCCTATTGAAAATACAATGGGTTGGTTCACTGCAGGGAACAATATAATCAATACAGGCAAAAGCCTAATCATGGTGATTGAATACTTCTGTTATCCTCTTGATTGCAAAGAGATGTAGTAAAACATGTTTCTGCCCTTTCCTCTAGGAAATTCTGAGCCTGCAATGGATTCATATTTTCATGGGTCATTGGGATGTTACATGATAAAAGTATCTTAGTTCTGTAACATCATGAAAACAAAATGTTTCATGAGATGTCGTCACACAGAGGATGGCCATACATACATGAATCTTATTACACTAGAAATTACAGTTAAGAAAATAACATGAATATGTATTAGGTACAGTCATGAATATTGCTTCTAAAAGTGGGTCGAGGTGAAGTGAAGAGTGGCTGTCATTCTAGCAACTTGGGAATGACAGTCTCTCCTAGGATCATGCTTGATGACAAGAGCCATTGCTTCTTTAATAATCCAGAAAGTTTTGACATTTATTTTGTCATTCTGGTAACACGTACTTTTCTTGTGGTTGTAGAAGGTGAGCCTATTCTCCCAGTGACCACTGCCTCTTCAACATCTAACCAATTGAAAAATGTTTACAAAGAATCTTTGTCCAACAAGGGTTTTCACAAACTGGTTTCATTTATCTGCATTGATATAAATGTGAAGCTTATTTCCTGGATACGAATAAAAAATTTATTATCCTCAGGATTAAATCTGGTAAGCCACGTGCACCACAACACTATGCGATGTGCAAGCAGTAGCATTTTCCACCACATTATCCATAGGTTTGAATCTGGCATGCCATGCACATGACAATACCATGTGATGTGCAAGCAGTGGCATTTTCTACCACATTTTGCCAGTGAATGTTGATCATTCTCAGCAACAGGTAGTAAGGTAGCAATGAGGCTCGAGCTGCTAATCAGATTTTGATTCTCAATGTTTCAACTGTTAGCTTCCTCTCTTGAAGAAAACTTCTTTTGAAATAATAATTCATCCCTAATAAGTTGCTCACATCTCACTGCTATGTAACTGCACTTTACCACCCTCACTTATTTCGCAATCTGCCTAATGCAACAGACCAGGAGCTCATGCTCATCTCAGAGATATCTTTATATCTGACACTGTTATGTCAAGTACTCTTAATTACAGCATGGCAGAGCAGCATGATGGCCTTCCAAGTGGTAGGAGAAGAGATCCCATCATGATAAAATCATTAACAAAAATAACGTAACTAAAACAAGTTACATGGAAGAACGAGGGTAGCATCGGTCAGACGAGTATCACATGAACAAATTCACCATTCACACAATTTGTGCCAATTAGGATTAAGATCCAAGGAAGTGCAAAGGGCTATATGCCTCTAAGTGCTAAGATGTCCCAAGCGCCCAAGACAATTAACACCTCACCCTCATAACTCATCAATATTGTTCACTGGTGAGTACAATAAAACACGTAATTACTTTCTTTCTATTATTTTATTTCAGTATACAAGTATCTACATGAATTTTACATTAATATTTTCTTTCTTAATAATTTCTTTATCTAATATATATATATATATATACATATATATATATATATATATACATGTACCAGTTTTTATTAAGAAAAAACATCTAAGTATTCTTCCATGTGTTATGTTCCGCAGTTGCATTCTCACTTATCCCAAAAGTATTAAGTTTGCGCAATGCAGTTTTACCTAGTATTCCATTCTCCAGGAATGCAACCCTGTATTGGACAAGGATTCGGTGTAATTTCATTCCATGGGTAATGCTTAATATCTTATAAGCACAAGGCTCTCTCCTTTCAGTTATGAGGTGTCTCTGACTTTAACTGGGGGATTAAAGAAGCAAATCATGATTTTCATAGTTGCAACTTCACAACCTTTCAACCCATAGCAAATGCTCACTGACTGAGGACATTATAAACAAACTGTCATTAACCAGCATGACATCATATGGGGCCTACCTGCATACATTCTTCTAAGTTGTGTGTTGTGACAAAAATAAAAGAATCACAATTTCATCCACTTCTTTTAACATAAATGAGAAGCTCTTGGCCTAGAATTTATACAGGAGCCCCGGGTTATGAAAGGATTAGGTTTCTGGACTCTGTTCACGTGCCGATCTGTTCATAAGTCAGAGACCATGAAGAAAAGCATGAAATTAGAGGAATACCTATTCCTAGCTGTACTTATGTATCGAATAATATATTCCACAGGAACGTGTTCATAGAACATCATATTAAGTGACTCAATGAAAAAAGATGCAGTTCGGTGGTTGGCAAGTAAGAGTAGTTGATTGTATGTTGGACTAGGAATAAAATATTGTTTTTTGGGGCTCATTCATGCGTATGGATGTTCTTAGGTTGGACGCTCATAAATTGGGGACCCCCTGTAGTGATAACTTGCTAGACCAATGTGCAAAGATGTCACAATAGTTCACACAAAGCTGATTTTTTTCAACACACAAATATTTGTTTCAGTACTGATTCTTCATATATCATTATTCTTATTTTCTTTTTATTGGCAGAATGACTTTTTTTTGTCTCATTAGAACATCTACGTACAAGATGCTCAAATCATTATGATGCCTAAATTTCTACTCCATAATTTCTAATTCAACAAAAGAGGTTCTGGTAATCAACATCATACAGCATGAATTAACAAGGTTAAGCCTGAGGATAGGGGAGAAAGAATACTGCCCGTGGATTTCCTGCACGTTAGAGGTCAACTAAGAGGGGCGGGAGTGGGAGATGGAAATCTATCCCTAACTGTACAACTTTCTAAAACAAGCAACAGAGAAATAGCCAAGGGAGATCTTTCACTCAAGGCACAGTTTTCTCTGATCCTGATGCCACTTTGCTTATGCAGGAAATAACAAACATGTATGAAAGAAGAAAGAAAAGAATTAACAAGGTACTAGGAGTCATACCTAAGAGAAAGAAAGACACTTCTGTACCTTGGTGGATATGATGGAAAAAGAAAATGACAAGTCAAATAAATCTCAAACAGTAACTCCACAAGTATTATGTTTGACTGAGACCTTTGACATGGGTAAAAAGAGAACATGCTTAAATAAAATAATAACATGCAAATAGTATAATACAATACTGAAAATCAAGCATTCTAGTAAGACTTGCATACAGTACATGCAGTATACATAACAATCGGCCTTCAGTAAACATAACAATCAAGCATCTACCAAATGCTGCTGAAAAGGTCAAAAGTTCTCCAGTTAATAAGAAACTAATGTTTCAAATTCCTTATACAAGGAAAACAAAATAGATAAAAATAAAAAAGTGCCTACTATCCAATAATCTTAAATTTGAAAGCAAGAATCTCAGCATAAAATGCTAACTCCTCCACCAATTAACAAAACCTCTATCATTATCACTATCTGGCACACAGTGTCCCTTGACAACACCAATGAATTATAGAATAAAGCTAAAAAAAAAAAAAAAGGCTGGGGATCAAGGAGAAAGAATTTATTTCTGTATCTTCTGCATATAATAGATGCCAATTAGACTAAAAATAGTGAAAGAGGGCTGGAAAACCACTCATCATTTCTAAAAAAAGAGAAAAGAAAAGTGAGCCAATTAAGAAGTGTCCGTCCTCCTTGAAGACACAGGCTAGGTTGCCTTTATGTGCATGGAAGTAACAAGGACGTCAAAATGTGAGCGATAGGTAGTATGTTTGGGGACAGGAACCCAGATATCCTGGCTCTGGGTTAAACTAAGGTCAAGGGGAATAGGGAAAAGTGGGTTGTAAACATCCAAGGAAGGAAGTCGGGGGTCAGTATAAGGGAAAGTGTGGTACCTCTGATGGAGTTGTGGGATTGTGTTAAAAGAGTGTAAGGAAGTGAGTTCTACACTACTGTCAGTGAAAATGTAAGTAGAATATAAGATGTGCAAGCGAGTCAGCAATTTTGATACAAGAGATCAAGTATAATTAGTGGATGATTTGAATTCAAAGTGAGTAATAAGGCAGTTTAAGGTA
Source organism: Panulirus laevicauda (assembly GCA_032273605.1). NCBI lineage: Eukaryota > Metazoa > Arthropoda > Malacostraca > Decapoda > Palinuridae > Panulirus > Panulirus laevicauda. The sequence goes on from JAUTXX010006635.1 coordinate 11,436, forward strand.
TAATTTTAGGGCATGAGGTACCCTTTATGGATGAAAATGGTGAACAGCTTGTTGTGTGCTCAAATTGGAGTGATGATTGGAAATACCTGGTTATTAAAAGGTGCACACGTAGGTATACATGCGTGAGTGGGGTGAGAGTAAGGGCCATTACTGGATTACGCATCAAATAACAAGCATGTAGAAAGTGAGACTATTGGTTGTGAATGTGATGAGGAACACGTGGTAGGATATCTCATCACTTCTGAATGTGCTTGAGGTACAGGTGATTGGATATCCTATCACTTTTCATTGGAGGCAAGTGTGTAAGTTTGTAATGGTTTTTAAGAAAAGAAATTGTGAAAGTGAGTGAGGTCAGATAAAGGGCTTGTGTATAGAGTTACCAAAAGAGGTTGGGTGAAGAATGGCATAAGGCTAAAGTAAACAAAACCTGTGGATAAGGGTTGCCATTTCAGTGATTTTGTCACTTGATCTAGAGACATTTACTTTCATTTAGTGGCAATTTTAAGCTATTAACATGTCTGAAATCTACAAATTTCATGCATGATATGATGACAAGTCTAAAGACATTTCAAGGTATCATGTTATTAATATTTTCAATAATCAGTAAATTGATAAACATAAAGAAAAATAACTAAACAAGTTCCATGCCATACAAGTATAATGTGATGCATACATATATGAATGAATACACATCCCATAACTTATTGATACTTTTTCAGCATAGTGTCTGATGTTCTGGACAACAATAGACCTCAGCTGGTAACTAAAGTCTTGGTGGGTATTGTCCTCACTCATCATGGAGAATTCTCTGTATGCACAGCAATTTTGTAGTGAGTGGCAAAATTACAGCACACAAAAACTGTTTACTCAGAATAAGCGGCGATAAGAAGTGCTTTTGCAAATACTGCAAGTGTACATTATCGGCCAGGTTTTGTGACCTTGATAAAGATCAAAATACAATGGAAAATAAGAAAGCTGAAGAACTGTTCAGCCCACAGCACCAAAGTGTGCCCTTCCTTTCAATAATCTCTCATATGAATCAGAGAGAGCTGAAGGTAAAATATGATGGTATACAACAAAACATTAAGAGTAATTAATGATCACCTGAGTGACATTTGGAAAACTTGCTTTGGGGAGAGTAAAGGTTGCAGTAAACTGAAGTTGAAGAGGTCCGAATGTATCTGCATTATTGAGAATATACTAACGCTGCATTTCAAAAATGATTTGCAGAATGATAACGGACACAAGAATTTCAACCTACTTACTGATGAAAGCAATGATGTTTCAGTTTCAAAGATACCCGGTAATACAGTAAGTTACCATCCAGTTCAAAACATCAAGTTGTTGTGATGGGAATGGATGAGAAATGGAAGGTACTTGCGGATGCACTGTTGTGTGTATGGGTGAAGTGTGTGGCATGCAAAGATTACAATGAGAGCATTTTAAAAAGGGTAGTGAAAGTTGGGATCAGGATGTTAAGTGCAAGTTGTTTGCAGCAAACATGGCTGCAGTGGTAGACTCAGATGAGAAACCACAGAAGTTAGTACATGAGTCTGGGAGAATGCCAAAAGTTGGAGGTCAGAGTAAATTGAATCAGCAGGTGGAGAGGCAGGTTGATTAGAGTTTATGTCTCAAGAGAACGTGAAGGAAGTGGAGTGCTTCACATTCCTGATTGTGAACATGGAGGCAGACAAGAACTATCAAGCTGAACTAAACTATAATAGGGTGAGGGTATAAAGCTCCTTGGTGCACTGTGGAATGTGTGGAACAGGTCACTGTTTGTGAGGGCAAAGATAAGTATGATGGTAAAGTAGTCCAAAGAGTGCTGCAAGGGTGCAAGTCATAGAACCTGAACATAAAGGAAGGGAAAGGGGAGGTGCTAAAAGTAAAATGCTTGAGAATACATGTGGTGTGCAGAGGCTTGATCATAGAAGAAATAACATTTTAAGAAAGAGGTGTAGTAGTAAGTAGAGTACAGTTGTGAAACCTGAGTGAGGTGGCTCAAAATGGTTTTCACACATGTACGGTTATACTGTACAGTACATGTCAGAAGCAAAGTATAGGGGAAGGCTGAGAATGTGATGGAAGGATGGCATAAATGAAGCTTTGAAATATCAGGGCCGGAACAGGTAGAAGGTGAAATGTGTCCAGGGGATAGAAGGAATTACAACAACCTAGTATACATGGAGCACTGTGTTTTCAATGAGCTGAACCAGAGCATATGAAGTGGTAAGAGAAAACCATAAAAAGGTCTGTGGAGCTTGGCTCTGGTTTCGGCTAAAGAGTTGATGTGAGAAATTGAAGCCAATCTTTGTCTGTTAATGGAGCTACCTTGTTACTGCAGGACACGCCGTAAAAGTATGAATGAGAAAGCAGACACAAATATAGAATTGAAGACGTAGTCGGCGAACTGCTGTCTGTTTTGCATCAGAACTCACTCAAACACTCAGCAAGTGTACAACACTAATTCTGATCTTTTCATATCAACTGTTAAAAGAGGATCATAGATACTTAATCTTATGATTTTATTCAAAACTGTCTCTATAATCCCAATCCACTCATAAAATTCATTTTTATAATCTTTTTATTATCATGGCACTCACAAAACTGGATATATAATGATAACCATAGTGATTTCTTACATCTGACACTCCTAACTGTGTAAAACAGGCAGGACTCCACTTGTTTTAACACAAAACAGAAATGCAATAAAAACAGCTCCTGAACGAAACAATCAGTGAACTAGGGCCTACACCATAGCTCAATGACTCTTCAAAGGATTACAACACCACCACACATGCGAATGAATGACCATAGAAATGGGCAGAACTTAGGCATTAAATTCTAATCAATCCAACAGCAAGACAAATTACTTTTAGTGTTGAGTATTTACAGTACAAAAATAGATTAAAACTTTTTTGCCACATCAATTATTGTAAAATGACTGATGAGCTGAACAAATTCATTGTAAACAAACACCCACTTCGGTCAGGTACTGTAATCAAATAACCCAAAATCTAATACAAAAACACAAATCCATTACCAGAATTAAATTCTTTTAGCTGGTATAAGGTATATCTGCTACCTTACATAAAAAACTAAGTTCGAACAGGCAATGAGGCCAATCAAAAGAGAAATTTGGTCACAAAGCAGGTGATCATTAACTCATCACTACCAACAGTGACATGATATTACTGTCACATATATGTTACAATTATGGATTTCGAAACCAAATCATTCCATAGCAATACCATGAGAGACAAAGTTGTACTAATTTATATTTCTGATGTTATCTTATGAATGGTATGTACTTGCTAACAAAGATAAGTACACTGTTTTCTTTCTAAACGTACAAGCCACTTAAATACACACAGACACATATATATAAAGATGTTTCAGCACCACAGGAGCCAATAAGCAAGAACAAGAATAAAACAAAACCTAAGAAAAATAGAGTCTTCATCAAGTTGATACTTTGTACAAAAATTTGCATCAATTCATTCACAAAGTAAAATAGTTTCTGCTATGGTTTCATCTCCGTTACACATAATTTTGCTGGTCAAATGAAGGAACTTATGCTTGCACGGCTGCAAACCCAAAGCCATTCAAGCTTCATCCTGGCAGGACATGGCATGTTAGTCTTACAGTCATAAAAAGTTTCCTTTCCATCACATTGAGTCTCTGATGACACACTTCAGCCAATACAACCTTGAAAAAATGCTTTCAGACATTTGAAGTAAATGTAAACTGACTACCAATAGCAGAGAACGAAAGTTTACTTGTTGCTAGAACAAACACAAATGACCTGATCGTTCAGATAAGACGATGGTTTGGTGGTGCTTACATCACTGGCCATGTATTGTAACTTGTAAGTTCCTGTCAGAAAGAACCGAAATTGCTTATGAAGAATTATCAAAAGCTTTGCAAATTTTTTCTTTAACTGAAATTTTTGGTAAAGTCTAAAATAGATCAAGCAGGGGCACCACTCCTCTAAACCATTACATGCAATCTTATAACTACGTTTGGACGGCCAAAATGGTATGCCTATGATGATTTAGGAACCCGATTTTCTAGCAGTATATACCAACTTCAGAGACTTACCCAGGTTACCTAAAAGGATACACATAAACACTTGGTGCACAGTCTAGTGCTTAGGCATATCAATAAATATATCCATTCACTGAAAAAGGGCAAGATTGAGCCATTTAAACATAAAACCCATTTACATACACAACAAAATGCGGCAATGGAGATACCAGCAAACAGCTGCCCGTGCAGACCTATTTTGCCATTTACACACATTCAAGGCATTCTTAATCATTCTTCTTCATAGCCAGAATATGTGAAAAATCTGGAAAAACCCTCCCAAGTACTGAAATCTACTTTTCCCAAAGACTGATTATAAAATCACTACTACTTATGTGAACCTGAACATAAGTCAATGCTGAGTGACCTGTCTTCTGAGGACTTGATGGAAGTGTGATGCATGCACAGTAGCTTTGGATGCCATAAGATGGTGGTTAACTTAGCTTGGTTGAATGCTAAACAATCATTGGTGGAGTTTCTTACATTTAAGTACCATTCTGGATGACTAATGTCCAATACAGCTTCTTGGATGTATCAGAGGCAAAGCAGTTTGTAATTCATTTATGTCTAATGGTGAAATAAACTACAAGACAGTGATAAACTTCAAAATCATAACATAAAATCAGCTCCAGTACAATAGACTTTAAAATCATAACATGAAATCAGTTCCAATACAATAGAGACTATGTGGTTAAATGATGTCTTTTACAAGGCTTTTTCAGGTGTGGGAGGTGGTTGAAAAAAAAGTTTTGAAGAATGAAAAACTGTTTCTCTCTGAGGTGGTGGCCCATGAGCTACAAGAAAATTTCCATGGATCTCCGGGGGTTAGTCTTCATAAACCAACCAATGCTTATCATCCTTTGTAAAGTACCCAATGCTTATCATCCTTTATTAACTACCCAATGCTTTTCATCCTTCATATACTGCCAAATGCTTTTCATCCTTCATAAACCAAATGCTTCTCACCCTTTGCAAACCATCCAAACAGTGGTTGCTGCAATATCCAGCTTCAGAACTCCCCCTCCAATCAGCATTCATCATGCAGTGATGTCATCATCCTACTGGCCACCAGGCTGCCCCAGACCAGTCACCCCATAGTTCTTCAGAACAAGGGCTTCACTCTGACAGTGACTACTGTGAGTTTAGAGAAAGGCTTTTCAAAAGAGAAGGGAAGGTTGGGTTGGGAAACAAAAAACTAAATTTTCTCATGGGATGCAACAAGGTGAAAATTTTTTCATTTTTCAAAACTCACTTTTCTCTCTAGGGTTGGTTTGTCCCATGAGTTAGAAGAGCATAACAGCATGGAAACATAGGGTTACACAACATATCTAAACCCAGAAATATATGTGACCACAAAGACACTAAAAGACTATCCTCTGACAAATTCATGATCCTCCATCTTGCAAAAGGAATGGCCAATTCCCATAGGATTAACAATCAGCAACTAGACCAAGGAATATCTAACAGCATTCAGTAAAGTGAAAGGCCTCTGGAAAAATCTTCCAAGAAATGCTACTTCCATGGTTCTGACAATCAGGCAAGTATGAGGCAACAAAACCAATCTTTATCCCTTTCCCTTCAAAGCTTGGTCTAGTTTTGCCTTCCCAGAAAAAACATGTACATTAAAAAGATAAAATTTCATGGAATTATGAAAAACCTTCATTATCATCTGTAATTCCTTCAAGTTTCCTTTGTGGGAATGACAGGCTGTTTTGTAGTCATAAGCCTATTTCCACCTTGAAATTGTCAGCGGAAGACCCATATACATGATAGCAATGATGACCAACATATTCCTCTAAGTCAATAATTTCCACCAAAATCTAATCTTTTTTCTTCCCCATCACAGCGTATCTATGTTTGCAGCTTCCAGACGCACTGCCAGATGTGCGCTTTGATAAGAGTCCTTCCATTATGGTGTTGATAATTCACAACTGAGAGTTTTCAGAGGCTGAATTATTACAACTAGTGACATATGGAATCAATTTGTGAGTCATGGCCAATCCAGATATAAAACTGGGCAGAAAACATCACACACATCTTGTATGTGAGTAGGAATCAACCAATACTTTACTAGATGATGATACAATCCTGTTTCCAGAAAGATCCAGGAATCTTACTTCTTATTGCGGACATATTTCTAACAAATAGCCACTAATACGAAACTGCTCAGAAGAAGTCTGAGCTTCTGTAGAGGACATCTTGGAATCTGGCCTGCCATCAATTTTGAAAACCCACACGGCTTTACATATTCTAAAAGGGCATCAACCGGACTATACAAAGCTGTATATAAAGTACTAGCCCTCTGGAGATTCTAATTATGTTTAGTAAACACTTCATTTCTATAACCTTTGATAGAGATAATTGCTGCCCCAAATTCCTATTTGAGGGAGATAGCAACAACTCTTACCTGGCTTCTTCTGCCTCATTAGTAAACATCCAAATCATTTGACTGGAGCACAATCAATTCATGATTCACTGCATATACATACATACGCAAATGGGAAATACAAATAAATTCATACCTATATTATGATAGACAAACAGCGACATGCTCTCAACAAGCTGAACTAGATCATATGAAACTGTCAGGGGAAACTATGGAAAGGACTGTGGGGTCTGGCTGAAGACAGTGGGATGTGGTTTTGGTGCATTACACGACAGCTGGAAAGTGGATACAAGCAAATGAGGCCATCTATTCATCTGTTACTGGTGCTACATCATTAAATCACGAATAAGTTCTTTATCAGAAGCAGGGAAGTTATGGAATCCTCCGGAAGGAAAAATTCCTCAAAGAAATTGTGCTCCTTTTATGATGCCCTAATCCAAGATGAAATTTCACTCACACTATAATCCCATGCAAGGAAGGCATGTAAGGACAGGGATAAGTGGAGACTCATTTGCCGTGGCTAGCCCTTGATGGGAGCTCCCAGGGGGAACAGGCATCAGAGATATAGATATTTAGATATAATAAATACCCCAGCAAACCTTCTTGTAAAGTCCTGGTGTTTCTTGAAGACCCACTTTTTTATTCAAGTAAGCAGGGAAATGATGGACAACCTTGGATTAAGAAGTTCTCTGACATGACTGTGCTCACTTTCATCAACATAAAATGGCACAAACTCGCCAAGAGTGACTTTTCAATAAAGCTGTAACCACAGGCTGGCAGAGTCCAGCAACACCTACATAGGCATCCATATATTTGTATTTGCTGCTAACCATCGGGAAAAACATTAGATCACAAGCATCACTATGACCAACTACATCGTAAAAAAAACATGTATAGATTTGTAAGAGGGGTATGTAAGACAAAAATAAAGGCATGCTGAAATGGTTTGGACAAAAGATGATGAGTACGGTAAGAATGACTAAAGAGGGCATACATTTTCAGATGTAGAGAGAAAAATGAAAAGGGGGATCCAAGGAGGAGGAGCATGCTAGGGACAGGGTATGTAAAGAGGCTGAACAAGGGCATATGAAGCAGTCAGGGGAAACCATGGAAAGGGCTGAGGGGCCTGATTGTGGATATGGAGTTCTGATTTTGGTTTTCTATGCATTACAACTAGACAGACAAAGTGTGAATAAGGTTATCATCTTGTCTATTCCTGGTGCTACCTACCTAATGCGGGAAACGACAATAACAAGCATAAAAAATATATATATATATATATATACATAGATTACACCCTAATTGAA